>JAECUM010056743.1:0-22500 GCA_016617855.1 Megalonaias nervosa | reverse complement strand
GCAACACCAGTATATAGTTTTTTAATTATCACATAAATTAATGCGAAAGTATCAACATCCACTCCCACACTGTTAACGTAGATTACTGATTTGACACGTCACATTTTTCCAGAGAACACATTTTTGATCAAACAGCTATGATTATAAATGGGTTGAGGATTTTCTACGAAACTGAGAGACAAGTTCACTGTTTAACTTTTGGTATCTTAAGTAGATTGTATAATACGTATTCTTGAAAGCCTCGATGGTATCTTGATTTCGTGTATTAGATATGGGAAACGGGCAAAACCCCAGAGGAAACCACCAACCATGGCTAAGCGGTCTCTTAAAGTTACATGTCTGGAAATCAGGAATCCAACACGGGAAGCTGATGTGCTCAGCAGCTAAATGAAAATATGGATGAAATGACAACGCCAGAAACCAACTTACTTATGTCCAAGTTCGTGAGCTGCTGTACGCACCGTGTCAAAATAATCATTTCCTTGAACAAGCGAAACTCTCATACCCGGAACACATATCCCAAAGTCTTTGGCTAAACCTAAAAGTGAAACAATGTAGGAAAACATATAAGAGACTAGTCATTATAATTACATTCTTAAATGTTAAAGATCAAAACCTATCTGTTTATTTTAGTTGGGTGGATACATTATCATGATTAAAAACACGCACAAATCCATTCTTAACTTACATGCGTTTATAGTATTCGCTCAAATAAAGTTCGTTGCACGTAAATTTAACTCAATATACTGCAAAAGAAAGAGCGTATTCATGCACATAACGTAATGTTACGACTGTATTGTGTTAAACGAAGTATTAGAAAAAGAAAACCAAAAGTTTATTACAATTCAACACATAGCTTATTTCCCTAGAACACAAAGTATTGTGAATTAAATCCCAAATAATCCTAAAAGTTATTTTACAAGTCCAAAAATAGAGTGTTCCAAATGAATTCCAATAATACTGAATGTGCTTATCTGCCAATAGTTTTGGATAGGCTAATATGCCAACAGTCTTGATATATCACAGTTATAAAATCCAGAATGTTCTTGAATGAATTCACAATAATTTTGAAATAGTGAGTGAGTCCAGTAGTCAGTGAGCACTTCGGAATTCCAACGAATAATTTAAATGAAAGATTCATAAAAAATTGAATCTAAACACAACTGAACTTAAAAATAAGAATAAATAATTATGACGAGAAAACCTTACATAAAACGCCAAGACACAGTAGGCTGACCAGGATTGGGTCAAAAGTTCATTTCCAGAATAGTATAAGTTGTAAACAAGGTCAGTTCTTTTTCCTTCAATTTTAATAAGCAAAATGACAAATGTAAGGTAGACCAGGTTTTCTACAAAGGGAAACACAATGTCATGAACTTAAATCCTTGTAAATAATTTGTTTAACAATGATTATTATCTTAAAGTAATCTGCATCCATGGACAAAAGGTAAGTCTGTAAAATGTTATATGCCAATGACCCTTACAATCTACAATAATGGACAAAAAGCTAAAACACATTATAACAGTAAAGCTACTGCCACAATGAGTACATGGCGATAAACCGGCATATGTGTAATAATATTAATATAGCGACTACCTCTAATGCCAATAGCAATATTTGTTGACCCGAGTATGTGTGACCATGGCACTCATGACCCAAAATATTATGTTACTGAAGAATAACGAACAGACCTCGTGCCGTGTTTTGTTCGCATTGACGCCAATTAACTAGATTTTCTCTTTCATGGTATTAGTTCATTAGGCGAGACAATGGTATTTCAGTGGCAAGAATCTGTTAGACTTTTACTTTAAATCGTGTGACGTGAATCCTCGTTTTTATTGTATCACTGTAAAGGTATATTAATATACACATTACGACCTTACCCGATGACAATAGGGATACGTGCTGGCCCGAATATGTGCGTCTAAGAAAGTGGCTTTGGGACTTTTGGTTGACGTGATTGAAGGGGAAACTAGCCAAGAGGACCAGATTTCTTGGCACGATTTTGATTACTAACAGACATTGTAGCTGATTGAAAATATTGTCTTCAGTTGTTTTAGTATATTGAACTAACCAAATACACAATAAAGTGACGACACATGTTTAATTTTTGAAGCAGATAAAAATGATCTCAAACTAGCATCAGTTTGTGATGCAAAGCATACATTTTTTGGTACAAATTACTAATTTGTTTCGATACAGATAGTTTGTAAGCATTGCATAGGGAATAATGAAGTCGATTTTTTACTGTAAATCTGGTGGTATGAATTATCGTCATTCATTTTAAAAGACTTGAATGAGGTGTATTAATATCAGGTATGGCCATCATTCATTTTAAATTATTATATGAGGTGCAGTAATACCCGGCATTACCATCATTCATCTTGATGTCATAAATTCGTAGAGTCGTCACAACGTGACCAAGCAAGTGAACTTGTCACACACCTATTTCCAGTAAAGCCGAAGTAGCTGTACCTGAATTGCACAGATAATCATGGCATAGTATAGTAAGGATCAAATTACGATTTTCGTTGACGGCGTACTATAGGTTTTGTCGAAATCGACGCCATGATGACCGAGCCTTACAGCTCAAGATGAATAGCATAATTCAGGAAATGACACCCATGACAGCAAGTCACAATAATAAATGGGTTTCATCTGCCATGATAATTTAATTTTACTGAAGTAAATGTGGTTATAAGTGGTTGTTTTCTTGAGGTAGGGGTATTAATTCCCTTAGTGTATGCCTGTCTGAGCTGAGATCGGTCGTAAAATGCGACGCTTTTTCTCGGTCAGTCATGTCATATATTCGTTTGGTAATAAGATAGCTGTATATATTCTGGTATATAACGGTATCATTGTGTGCCTTTCAGGCAACGTCACAAGTTTCATTCTGGTATAGAGCAATATAGAGACAATGTCGCTCGTGATATTTTGGTATAGAGTCATATCATTATCTGCCTGTATGCAATTTTACAAGCTATAATTTGTTATAAAGTCGTATCATTTTGTCTCCCCTGTAGGCTATTTTACAAGATATAGTTTTGCATGGTCTCATACCATTATCCCTGTAGCCAGTTGCACAAGGTATAGTTTGGTATATAGACCTAACATTATGTGCATGGCAGTCTATTCCACAATGTATATTTTGGTATAGAACAGTGTCATTGCGTGCCTTGTAGGCAATTTCACAATGTATATGTTATATAAGGAGAAGAAGTAACACGAATTGTGCATTCCAGCCAGACGAGTGGTGTTTAAATAGTTCTGATTATGAGCACATATTACATGTGGCCTGACCCAAGAAAGACTGAATAAAAAAACTGCGACACCTCTAAAACGTCCTTTTCCTTAATACATCAAAATAGTGTGTGTGTGTGTGTGTGTGTGTGTGTGTGTGTGTGTGATATTGATTTTTAATGTAGGTTTAAGAATTTTTCAGTCATACGATGTCTGCAGTGTGGCAGTTTATAGTGATGTCTAGCACCGGGGCATCATGCCGCAGACATGTAGCATCATGTCCCACCCAGTCACATTGTCCTGACACCAAGCCTACCAGTCCTAGCACTAATCGCTTAATGCTGAGCGCCAAGCTAGGCAGCTGCTAGTACCATTTTTATAAGTCTTTGGTATGACTCGGCCGTGGTTAGAAACCGCGATCTCCCGCATCTGAGGCGGACGCTCTAACCACTTGGGTCACCGTAGCGGTCAGAAAAACAGAGGTAAACAAACCATGACATTTTACATGTAACATCTGCATTAACTCAGTTTCACTGTCTGTATTCTGCAAAGTCGTTACGCAAAAAAATTTAATAATGACCCAACTGTCTTGTTCCTTAAAATTAAAATTGGAAATTGTTTCAAGCAAGATTTCAAAGTGATACTTGCAGAAAAATTCTGAAAATTAAAAAAAGTATTGTATCTGTGCTTAAACGAGACCAAATGACCGGACAATCAGCCATTTTAAATACTGCACGTTTCATGTTCCACCTCTTAATATATCATCGCAAGCTATAAAATATTCTTATGGGAGGGATCATTCTTTTATTATGTTTCTTCAAAACTGTATATAATACGTTTTGAAAGCAGATATTTTTCGAAATAATTCTTGTAAAAATCGATTTGTTCGGTTTTCTTTTTTAAAAGTAATTTCAACAAGGAATAACTATCATGCTGTCCATATGTAACTTAATAGCGTTATGATCAGTAACTTGTTACATGAATTCATTAAAAATGACATAAATGATCATATCAGTGTTTTTGTCAAAATGATTTTCATCATTTGTATTTTTTTTTTACCTCCATTGTATTCTGTTGTTGTTGTTGTGGGGCTTAACGCCATTTTTCAGCACACGATAGGCTACACATGGTAGCCAGTATTAATGGTGGAGGAAGAAACTGGGAAATCCACGGAAAGAACCACCGACCCACGAGAAGCTACTGGCAAGCTTTCTCACATATCCACATTCGCCGAATCTTAGACTCGAACCCACGCAGACAGGTGAGATGGCAGTGATCCATAACGGAGAGCACTTTAGACCACTCGGCCACTCGGGGCCCCTGTACTCTCTTTGTAACAAACACATTCGTTATATAGATTAAACAAGCACACTAACTTTAAGACATAATGAAAGTAGAAGCTATTTATGCATTTCTATCTTAACTGATTTACTTGCTGCCTAGTGCAGTAAATGCATTATCCCAATATTGCAAAATTACTGTCACTAATCTTTTTGTAGCTAAAATTGTGTATATCTTTTTAGTTTCTAATTCATTATAAACTTTGTATATGCATCAATGTTCTGGAGGGAATGCAACTTATTGATGAATCAGCTAATGCAATCGCTTAAACAATGCATTAATTATTTGATTGATTCATGTGTAGTGTTTAGCTATATATTCACCTCCGCAACTATTCAACTATCAATTGCAACAAACGTACAAAAATTAGTGGTAAAAAGAACTTGAGATAGGGAAATCGTGATGAGTATTAATTTGTCTAGCTATCATGATTGATAAGGCAAATATCTTTAATTAGCAACTTACCTTGAAGAGAATTTAATGCATTTAGCAAAACATTTCCAAACTGGAAACCTAGACATCAACAACTGAAGACAACAAAAGTAATCCTGGAATTACTTTCTCGCGGGTTAAAGAACAAAAAAAAAACTGTAATCGAAACACTTAACGGAAGATGGATCAAATTATAACAATAATGAAATGTTAAAACTTTGAGAATACATAATGTGTTTAATTATATTGAGGAAAAATAATAAGGAAGTGTCGGAGATGTGGCACTGTTTTGTTCAGCGTCACAATGATCATATATAGACAAAGTGTTAATTCAACAAAAAATCAGTATTTTAATAATGCTATTTCCCTCAAACGCTTTCGCACCATTGTCATAAATGCTCCTCGGGGAGGTTTATTATGACTTGGAAGTATTATTGTATAAATTAATAATTTGACGTCAGTGTTATGTCGCTTATACCACTGTCGTAATGGCGAGATATAAACAAGCTCTTTACATGTGTTCATTCCCAGGCTTGTAATTTTTACAATTTGTATTTTACATTGATATGTGTGAAATATAAAACCTTTTATATAGGTCAGAGAAAACCGAACTAAGAGAGACAAGTACAGTAGGGAGAGAGCAAACAGGGCAGGTTCAAGGATATCTGGCGCCCTACCACCTCCCCTCCCCTGACCCCCGGCATCGCTTATTAAAAACTGTTAATTAGTATCAATACATGTTCCGCTTGATAATTTATTAATTTCATTATTTATTCTACATATGTCATGATAATAAATGAATAAACTGATAAACTGATAGCCCCCCCACACACACACACACACACACACACACACACACACACACACACACACACACACACATACGGACAACTCTTGGCGCCCTAGGAGGCCGCCTAATTCGCCTATTGGGTTTAACCGGTTGTTACGAGACTATGCTCTTAAAATAAGTAACAGAAAAGAGTGAAATACAACAAGCTTTGTACAGTTTAACGAATAATATATTCCCCTAGAATACAAAATGAAAATGAGATAAAAGAACCTACGGATTAAATCCCAAGAATTACAGACACATGTCCTAGTAATTTAAAGTCCTGAATTAAACTCAGTACAAGTCCCAAAGAAATCCAAAAGCTAAAGGCGATGACGTGTCTGTTATAGCTTAAAGAGTGTTGATGTGTCAACAGTCGTTTGTTGAATCACGGTAATATAATTCCAGTTTTGAATTCAATATAAATTCCAGTGAATGTCTGGATCCAAGAATTTTGTCAGAGCACGTTTGGATTTCCTGAGAAAATAATCACTTGAATTCAGTAATTTGAACAAAAAGATTCCAGCGCAAACTACTGGTCACAACATATAATATACAATTTGAAAGTGCTAGATGTTAAAGCACGAGTGACCAAGTCCTCACAATTACAAGATTATATAGTTCTCTACCTGACTTCAGGTCACAATTAGTATTTCCTAAAGAAAACAATAACTAATAGAAAATAACCTTCTAGAATGATCCTGATGTTTACAAAATCAAAACCATAACTGGATTACACTCAGGAAATTCCAAAACGCAGACCCAAATAAACACATTTACTTCTTTTCTATTCATAATGATCCTGATATTAAGCCCATACACAGTGAGAATAATTTAGCAATACATTAGTTGTTTACATAAAGTGAAATAAAAAGGTCAATCAGGTCAAGCAGAAATGAACTCAGTTTTGGACAACGTCAAGTCCAACATACAATGTTACATTACAATAGCATGAAATGAATATATTTTTTTTAAAAAAAACTAACAAACAAACAATTAAATTAAATACACATAACACCGGCCTGACAGGAAACAAGAACAGATGATCTTAGATTCTTGCCAAGAAATAAACATCTGCATAATTATACCAGAGATACCTTACAAATCATTCCATTTTATATTTTTTTTACCTTAAAATGAATATGTAGTTGGCAAGCAACTTTATTTAAAACGCCCTGACCAAGAGACATTAATAGCACTAACACAATATTTGAGATTCGTATACAATTTAAAAGCGATAATATATACATTGTATCAATACACTAATTCGTTCTGACAGCCTATATTTAGCGATTTCTTGGGGAAAAAAATAAAAAAATTATAATGACAACTTTACACGTTAGTACGCAACTGCTAACAACTATGAAAACATCGAATCACTTTCGAGCGACTGTCATCTTTCTGCATGACTAGAATAAACTCATCAACGTCACATATACGAACAATTACTGCTTTTATTGTTGAAGAGCATACGCAAATGGTGAAATTCTCTAAATCGTATTATTAGTCGATTTCAGAAAAGGAATGAGAAATTATCCCATTCAAAAGTGTTAGCAAGCCCAAACGTCGCTAAAAATAGTAAATTGCTACACTTTTTAAATTTTAAATTTATTTTGACAATGTAAAACGGTATGTTAGCTGCACCATGCCATGAATATGTCGTTAGTGTAATAAAACTACCAATAACGTCATGATTACACGATATGCGGAGGTAAGGCATATCATGTGAATCGGTAAATTGTCAAAAGTAATGACTTACGGGAACCATAATATACAGTACAGTCTCAATGGTCACCCTATTAAAAAGACAAAAAGTTGAAACAACATCGTTTCCATTCAGTTTTTATCTGATGCCATCACTATGACCACCCCATTATTAAGACCACGCTTCTGACGTAGACCGATAGGTTGTCTTGTTCGCAATGTTGTACAATTTTGTGAGAATTTACAATATATGTATGTAGTCATTGTTACCAGGTTATCAATTAGAATTAACTAAAGAACGCGTGTTATAAGACTGAATGATATCTTTCGAGACATTTTTGTTAATCCTATAATATGGACTCTGGAATCAGGTTTTCGTTTAATACAGGGTTTTGATGAGTGTGTTGAGTAACAAATAAAGAATCCAACTTAAATGAACTTACCATGTGGAGACTTAAGGTATTACTACACATCTTTGTGAGAAAGGTTAGTGGTAAAAACCTTCACAAGTAATGATTAGTGGAAGAAAGTTGCATTGCAAACAAGTACATGCTTCGAAAACATAACCGATAAAATTAATATAAGCTATGCTCGCATGATAGATAAATATTACTTTCAACGTTGAACGTATTGTACTCACTGACTAAAAAGTATGACAATATAAACTATTAGCCACGTAAGTGTGTTATTTGATTTTAATTGATACTGACTCCAGAAAAGAAAAAGAAACTTGTCTCCGGTATGTATTATTCATGTTACAATTTGTTTGGCACAGTGTTTGAAAGAGATCAAGAGCGTGTGTACTTACCGTTAATATCATTATCTTCAATGGAACCATTAAATAAGTCGTGTCTAAAAATAAAAAACAAAAAAAAAAAAAGGAGTTTTATGTATTTTGTACAAGGTGTTTTTACAGACTGGAAAAATATTGTATTCTCATTTACGAACATGACCCCGGCGTTCATAGCGAGGCATTGGAGAAATATATTAGCAACATCTGATTAAAACTGCGCCATATTCAATTAAAAAACTGTCATGGCTTGTGTATAAAATACAAGCATGGATTTAAATAATTAAATAGGAGAGGCATATGAAGCATTTTTACCACTCCTGCATAACTGTGACAAATTTTGCCATATTAAATTTTTATCTCAATCTACACAGATTTTGCTATATGAAGTTTTTTTTTCTCATTACTAAACAGTTGTGACAAACTTTCCCTTATGAGACTTGTATCTCCTTCCTGCACAGTTGTGTCAGACTGCGATATGAGACTGTTATCTCATTCCTACCCAGTCGTGACTGACCTTGCCATATTAAGATTTTATCTAATTACTACACAGTTTTGACAGACTGCCATATGAAACTTTTATCTCATTACTACCCACTTGTGACAGTTTTCGCCATATGAAGCTTTTATCGCATTCGTACACAGTTGTAACAGATTTTTCCATATAAAGCTTTGATCTTAGTCCTACGCAGTTTTTCATACGAGAAGGATATGCGGAATTACCTTCCCCACATGCCTTCAAATTGACATCCTTCGTACTTACAAATTAAATGACATGCATTTAATCTGCAGCACATTAAAACCTAGTGATCCGTTATCAGTTTCACTATATTACTTGATAGTTAAATGAGAGAAAGCTGATTGATCTTGAGGGAGAAATTGTAAAAAGTGACTGATCGGACCTTGATAGAATTTAGATATCGTCTAAAATATTATTTCATACTATTTACCTTGAAATCTGTGTTTGATGACATTCACCTAAAATTTATATGCTTGTTTCAATAGATGACGTATTAAAAATGAACAACACATGTGACTCAAATTCTTACGTAATTTAAAAATATTCATCTCAAAAATAGATCAATAATTTTGAAGATTGAAATGTTGGTACAGAAACTTGCTTGGAACAAAACATAGACACAACACTTTGTGTGTGTGTTTTTTTTTTTGGGGGGGGGGCGGGTGGTATGTATGTGTCTGTCTGAAAGAAAAATGACAAAAGTACAGTGCAGAAAATCAGTGAACCTGGCAAAATACTTTCGAGATCTACTGATTCATTTCTTCAAGGCAGACGAAACAAGCTAAGAACAATTACAAACATGATAGGAAATATGTATTTAGATGGTGTTGTGTCGCGACAAAATGGGTTTTTTAATTGTCCTGTGGTCACAATGCTCTGCCTTGAAAATGATATCCGTAGATCTAAAGAGATAATATCCATATTATTTGTGTTTTGACATGTTTCTTTCCTGTATAATTTGTTCTTAGTACATGATTTCTGAATGATCAGATGCATTCGGAAACACATGCGCAAACACAAATAAGAACACGTGATATTAATACATATTTGCTTTATTGGGTGTGTATTAGTTTTCGTTTATTATTGCTTCAAATTACGACAACGATCTGAAGTCGTGCAATGGGTACTTTACGCTTTTCATCATTTCAAGTAACATAAACAAACATACCCTAACTGCATGCAATGTTTTATATCTTATTCCTGTACAAAATATGCTACGTCGAATTTGCATAATACCACCCAAAATAACAATTATGAATTTTAAATCTTCTCAAATCATCGTCTGCTTTGTGTTTATTTAACAATTTATTTTATGAGAGTGGTTAGTGTGGGAATATAAATGAGATAACGCACCAAACACTTCGTTAGTTTATAGTCTACATCTGATGAAGTACATTTCAAGAACGTTTGCTTTATGGCTTGTTTGATTGATTTTTGGCAAAGAGTTGCTTCCAAAAGCTATTAAGGATATACCGTACAGGTCTCTTCCACGTTTAATGATGGTTTTGACAGCTAGTTACTAAAATCTTTCTAAAAAATGTTGATGAAATATGGAATGTCAGTGAAATTTCTGCCATATATACAATGGATTTGTAAACATGACAATGTATTTAACAGAAGTAATTGAACTTTAAAAAACATGAATGATTGTAGTATTCAAGGGGCTACAACATTACTAAAACTTATTAAGCTTTAATAAGCAAATAGGGAACATATATATTTGCTATCATTTAGACACGTGGTTGAAACTTAATATGTACGCCATGTATGTGTAGTAAACGTATTGACACTGAGTATTGCCATTATATGCGTTCTGCCTTTTCTTCCTACGTTTGCTCATTTTAGCAAAAGGGCCATATACTATACGCAATACGTCGATTACTAATCTACGAAAGTTTTCAGACTGGTCTATACTATTGATTGCAACTATACTAAAGTAAATACCGCAATGCAACGTATTTCTAACATGTTAAAAACGGGTTGGTGTTGTGTTAAGAGATAGATCATGAACACTGATTGTGCCGAGAGGGGCTTTAGAAACATTTCACATAAGTTTATCGGTTTATTTGTTGCTGATTATTTAGATGGCGCGCCTGTTTATATACAATACCCAGGTGTATTATTTCAGACCAAGATAAATGAAAATCTGTCTATCTTGTGTTTACCACCAGTTAGGTAACTTTTACATATATTAAAAGTTCAATGACATTGATGCGTAATAACTGTAAAGGTGTATGCCTTGGAATACATTAATTATGTGGCAGAACATGACATTATGAATTCTGTAAATTACATTTACTCGCCTATCGTGTTGGTAAAGTATTCGAGTATGTCTTAAATGTGTCATCAGAGTATTGTTGGACATGTCGATATGTTCTTGAATATTATTGGAGCCTAGGTAAAGATTGGCACAGATATCTGTTCTTACACCAATACCAGCGATCACACAAACACACCTATGACTGCACAAACACCTGACGATGTTGATAAAACACGAGAAGTTGTGGAGGAAACATAAAAAGAAAGAAAGGAAATAATGGGTAGGATTGAAATAATTGGAGTTTCTGTTCATGGTTGCATAAAAGTTAAAACAAGTTAGTGCTGAGCATTCCAATTAGAGAACACTTGTTTTATATATATATATATATATATATATATATATATATATATATATATATATATATATATATATATACAGACTGTGTATCAGCTAAAACAAAGAGTTTGACATGAGGGTGCAAACAGTACGACAACGTGGAAAATCTGACATACATAGATTATTGTTACCCAAAGTTGCACTGGACCAACTTGCTGTCCCCGATGAGCCGTCATCGGTTATTAATGCATCAACAATTACAAATACATAACGGTTCCAAATGTAACAGCAAGGGTACTACATCTAAAACAATTTGCAACATGAACGTAATATACGAATATCAAGAGGGACATAAAAAGCAGATATACCTTTATGATTAGGTGTGTCTTAAGTATTAAAAAACAATCATCGGGATGAACACAATCGCAGTATTGATATTCAGGATGAAAAAACCGTCGTCTTATAGCATCTGCTTTTGCTACTGAAGCTAGTGAGTATGTGAAAAAGCACAACGATTCAAAGTAACTGAATATATATTTCAAAATGTCAGATGTGAATTAGAAATTCATGTGGAAATTTTGTTACCCTCTTACAAACTAGACACAGATAACCGATAACTGCAACCAAATATGATTCATGGGGTCGTATCAATGTTACATCGCTCTGGTACCTCATGAGTTAAAGCTAATATTGTTCTTAACACGCATTTAATTAAGACACTTAATCGAACGATTTCAGAACAGGATGGATTTAAAATCACAGCAACATAGATTCACAGCCATGCTAATACAATTCTGGATAGTAATAACACAGAAGCTATCAACAATGAAATAAAAAAATGCATTGAAAATATTCTTGATACACTGGAAAAATTCACAACTGTAAGATCTAGACGGACTTTTGACAGCTGTGACAAAGTCCATCTACATATCTCCCCCTAACAACAATTGTGTGGATAGAGTTATATTCCAGCACTAAAGTATGTTTTGCCATGGTCAGAGATAGATGAATATATATATATATATATATATATATATATATATATATATATATATATATATATATATATATATATATATATTCTTTTCTGCTGTTGCTGCTTGTTCGGTTTTTTTTATGGATTATATGCTGTTCTCCAGTTTTTTCAACTTGCTGACTTTCTTTTTTCACTCTTTCGTAAATTGTTGAGTTTTTCATTCGCTTCAGAAGTATATTATGTTTCGTTGATTCTGTATTTTGATACACTTCTTGATCAATATTGAAAAGGTTATGTCCACGAAGTTTTTTTCTTCAGTTCATACTTGATATTTTCCATCTGTTTTCCAAAGTTCAGTGATCTTTTTTGTTCTTCTTCTGCTAATCTCTCGCATATGTTCAGCTAGACTTTATGTAAAAGATTGTGAATTGAATTTTGGAATTCTTTATTTCCCCTACCTATGCAGATTTTCAGTTTCAATCGTAAGAATGATGGAATGATCACCTCCTCAGCATCTTTGTTCAAGAAACTGCTGTGGAGACTGCTTTTCATTTGTTTTTCCGATAGATTTTGTATTCGATATTTTAAAGACGTCGTTTCGTTCGTCATCCGTGTCTTTCAAAACATTTTGTGCCTGAAGATGCATGCATTAAATGCCAAAATAGTTGCACATAATTATTGGCGTTTGTATGTTTTTTTTAATCCCAATTCTTATATATATATATATATATATATATATATATATATATATATATATATATATATATATATATATATATATATATATATATAGTCAGGGTTATATCCAGTTAGTGATAATCAAGACCAGCGTTGAAAATACTGGTAGCAGCTTGCTGAACTCAGTTTTGGCAATAGAGAATTTCCGATGCCGGTTACTAAGGCCACACGAATCAAATTTGAAACACTTGTCCCAGGCATCGCTGTTAACGCGTGGCCTTGGGATTAAGGTTTAACTACTATTTTGCTGCTTCCACTATCAACATGGAGAAAGGGAACTAACTCAGATTGATTTGTTGCTGCTGAGTGATGCGATTGGTTCAGAATCGTTATTTAGTTATATAATGATAACAAATATTACCCAGTTGCTTAACCGGCATAGCAAGTACCACAGTAACAAACATTCATGCAGTCGTTGAATGCATGTATTTAGCAACCAACAACAGCTCACTGACCATGACTTTTACTCTGGTGGAATCGGTGTAAAACTTCTGCGTATAAAAATGATACAACCAGGTAAGAACATTCTCAAATTTACTTCACTGCAGCCAGAGATGAAAGTTCCACGTATCACGTATGCCCGCTTTGAACGTTTCAACATTTCAGTGGAAGAGGCCTTTACACCCAGATCTATTTTCAACGATAATAAAACAAATACGCATAAGTTGCTGGTTTTTTAATAGAGTAGTTAGGTGTGGCGATAAAACCGAACCACAAATGCTTTGTCGTGGTCTGTACTTTTTTTCAGATTTCTCTTAAATCGCGGCAACAATTCTATTCACCATATACTTCCTTCGATGGGTCTGAAAGCTTCCGTTCCAATATTCGTATTCACTGTCACATCAATGTCCCGTATAAAGGTGCTGCGCATGGCTCATGTAACTTACAATAACGATTTACCAGACAAAACATAAATCCATTTAGTGCTTCATAACCTGCGTGGCTATGGTAATCACCTAATAATGCAAGCAGTAGCATTGGCGTCATAGGCACCAATACGTGTTATTTCAAACCACATGGAAAAACATGACGTTTAGTTTAGGACAATTACAGTTCATCCATTTGTTACAATTACTGAATTCATCTAAGATAAGTCATTGAGCAATCTAGCGGTGAAAAACATTAAAATCACTAGTCGATGTTGTGCCGCGAACACTGACCTGTTAATCAGAAAAGTTGTATACTCAAAGGAGTAAATGTGAATCAAAGGAGTACATGAACGATTTGGACAAACTTGCTGAATCTCAGTTACCACCAGAATTGTTGTCAGTACCTAGAGGGTGGTTATCACGTTATTAGTGTGCAATCGTGAATTAATTTAGTGTCAGGACCAAACGCTATTATGTGTTACTTGTACGAAACCTGTCACTGTACATGCGACTCTGATTTCGTTTAATTAAAATCTATCGAGTGATTGGATTTAGCTAGCACTCTTGGATGGCACCGTATACACAGAGCTGTCTGTGGGCCCCAAACTGTAACATGTCGGATATCTTGGATATCAATCCGTTTCGTGATTGGAAATACATCGAGGGACCATACCGAGTCAGTAGCACGAAGTTGTCAACCTTCTAACTTTCCAGGTACATGCAGATGCCGAACAATATCATTTCTTGTGGTTATAACGGTGGTGATTGTGAAATCATTTCATTAGTAACCGTTAGTCATTTGTCGAATCACATAAGCTAGTTTTAATCCGATTACACAATTGATTTCATTATTCAATGACGATATGACAAATGAAAGTCATGTTACACATTCGTGAGTTCGCTGTACGATCCGAGTCCCAACATTTGAGGGGTTAGTCCACTGCAACCCGAGATGTCCTTCACTCTGTCGTCGCACAAATAATTTCTGCACGAACTGATGTCCAAATAATTGTTATGCAAGTATGTGATTAAATCGTTCCAAATAGTTTGACATGTTCAGCACTAACTCTCAAATGGTGATTCACTAGCAGCAGATTCTAGCAATTATTTACCAGGATCAATAAGTAATAATCGTGGCTATTTTGGTGGTCCGTGTAGATGTATGTGTTCTTGTGCATTTGCGCGACTTGCAGAATATTTTGACGTCAATTATTGCTCAGTTTATTTTTTCCGCTTCCAACATGGACAATGGTAAACGAGTATTTGTATATGCGCGCTTTGGCACCGTGATCACGTACACAATCATGTTGAAGAAATTAGATTAGCCGATGAACTTCATTTGGTCTTTGAACATCAAACCACCCACGAGAAATTTTTCTTGGCACTTGTAGATAAGCTTGCCACAACGCTTGTTTGATCAGCCATGCTCGAGCAACCCCGTGGGTGCCCTTTGCCGCGCTTGCTAACTTTCCACAACGATTTCCTTTCCAATACCTATCCCGACTGTAGTACATTTTTGATAATATCCAGCTTTTAGTATCCATGTTTCTTTGTTTGCATAAATATAATTTACTTTTAGTGGTCTTCATGAGAAGATCTGTGATCTGCCAAGCGCAATCTTGAATTTCTTCTTGAACCTTCTTTGATGCATCTTGCGATATTTTTATCCTATACCTGATCACGCAATCAAGGTCATGTCGATAACATCAACACAGCTTACAGGTGCTTCACTATGCTTTGGCTGGGTGTTAGAATCAAATCGTATATAAAGCCGCATCCAAGGACAAAATTAGGTGTATCCAGATATATATTTGTCCAACAAGGCATTTACTCCATGGTGTTATTTTTAAAATATGTTAATGCAGTAGCAATATCACCGCCGACAATGTTTTAATAAACGTGAATTTCCTTCCTCCATATTAAAGACACTTTCCCCTGAGTGCGGCTCGTCCATTACATGTATAAACTCGTGTTGAATTTGTGGTACATGTTTTCATGAGATATTGCACACAAGATGGAGTTTTGATGTATTATAAAATGTTTGATTCAATGGCATCACGAAAAAGAAAAAGATCAGTATTAAAGAAACAAAATCACAGATTTTTCTGTCATTCACTTTCCACACAAGCAAAGCCAAGACTACTCAAGCAAGGTGATGGAACTAATGCCGTGTTTCCAACTCAGTTCGTACATTCATCATTTGTCCAGCTGAATCAAGAAAATCTCAGCTGTTGCTGAGTATGACTTTAAGATGGTTAAAAATGGAATCGGTTGTACGTAATTGCATCATCATTTGATGATCAACCGTGTTATGATATTCCCAAAGATTTTGACAAAGAAACTTGAGTGATAACTCCTCGTGCATGAGAAGCATAGCTTACATTGGTTCCTTTTCCACAATTAACGAAGCACTTACCGTTGACAATTTATATGCAAGTGACAGTTATCTTGTTCTGTAAGATGATGTGAGGATTGAGCACGCGCAAATATTTTCATAAGGTCAGCAAAAAAGAGATGTGATTTGTTTTGAATTAGCTATACGCACACGTACTTAAATTTATCAGTGAGAAATGTAACATTTTAATGATATTTCGTGATACTGACGCGTATGGTCTCTCAAACGTCCATTGGACATGGTGTGACGCTGAATATTGAGACATATTTTTGCGCGAATCGCTAATGACTCATATAGTCTTTTTACCATTGACTTGACTGGTAGACCATACAAACATATCATGCTGGTTTTGACACGAACGTGTCGCACAAAACAATTTAGCATTCGTAAGAAGATCTCGAAAGATAAAGATCCTTTTTCCGCCAGCGATGACATAGGACAGTGTAACCGACTCACCATAAAGCTGCTCCTGAATACCAGAAATTGATTCATAATGTTATTGCAGGCCAAAAAGAGTCAAAGACTTGCTTCAGTCACGACATATTGCACTACAAGATGTCACGGCGGGTTTTGAACACACTGTTGCACCGCTGATGAAACCAGAAAAGAAATTATCAAACGTGATGATGATATTTAAAAGGCCACAATGGTGGAACAGGTGGCCAGTTTAACAGGAACAGAGGAAGAACAGGATCCATTTTTATAAAATAGCTAAATGCACCCAGGATTAAAGAAAAAAAAAAAAACATCAAGAAAGCAACTAGAGCAACTGCATACACTTTACACGCTTGTCTCAGAACATTGAAGAAATCAAAAAGACATTTTAGGAATTGGAGAGGCAATTTACAGGAAACCGGACATGCCGTCATCGCCTCAATACTTTAAAACATCGATTCCCCAGGAGACCTTCGCAAATCCTATACACATCGCTCTTAACAGTGTCGGCAACTTGAAAAATTAAGTTATAAAAATTCCATGACAAACACAGACAAACACATGAAGATTGAATGGCCTCAAAGGTATTTAGGGACTTTACTGAAAGAAACAAGCTACGGGTGATCATTGGAATCATTTGTAAAAACGCTTATTGCATTTACGGACGGAAAAACTAAAGAGGGATGATGTTTATGGAGAAAAAACATATGACACTACGTACTCAACTAATAATACCCTCGAAACTAAAACACGAAGAGTGCCTAAGACAACAACAAGCAGACAAACAAGTAGACAAACATCGCAGACAACGATAAGAAGAAGGATTCAAAGACTGAAACAAACATCAAAGACATGCAGCACGTACACCCTAAAGACAAGAATTAGCGTTGCCTCAACTACCCCAAACCACGAACAATTAGAATAACAACCAAAACAAGGAGATGACCTTGGTAGACTGTATGACCCTAATGGCTTCATTTATCAATTAAAAACATTTATGGGACAAGTTTGTGCCAGTAACAACGCGCCAGAAGTCATTCACGAGGCCAAGCTATTTGTCAGCGTTTGCTCACTGACTAAATCATTCACAGAACAATATATCGAGTGTTTATGCATGGATCTATTGAAGACATCAATGATGTAGATTGCTATACCGATGATGAACGTTTAACACGCAGTCTGTGCTATGATCTCGTCAACGAAACCAGAATATTAATGTTATTTCTTCTACACCTGTTAATTCTGGTTTCTCATGTACACTTTAGATCTCACTAGCACCATTACGGGTTTATCGCAGTTGGCCCAATATATAATCACAGCCGTTTGGTGATATGCCGGCAAACTACTCGTTTGTGTTTTCAGCAGACAGCGGTACCGCTAGGAATAATATTGAACTTACTTCGGGCGTATACGACGTGTAATGGATTGCTGGAGAAATTCACATTATTGACCGGCACATACTCTAATATTTATATACGTGAACATGAGACAACAATTAGTTCTGACCTCACAATCGAATCTCAAACGTGCGCGGTTGAAATTAAACTCTCGTCAGTAAGATCAGTTTTATATTGGCTTGATGACGTTCCAAATGATGAATAACTTTTACAAATGAGATATCATATCACTTCTGATATAGCCTGAATAACCTCAACGATGCAGATCAATTTAACGTATGATGCTATCAGTGGTAGTTATCATAGTGGGTCTGGAATGACGGGCGCAGTTGTTCAGGGTAAATACTGTTTGGATTTTCACAAACTGTGTAACCGGGTGATTTGATTAGCAGGTCCAACAACGATGTTTCTCAAATATGTAACTAATAATGCATATAATAGACCAGACATAATTAGACAACATAATAACTGTGCATTAACCCTTGTCGCTGCAGGTGATATAGAAATTGTGCCGTTTCCTAACCCAAATCATAACCTTGGATTTGCAAAGGGTCGAGTCATTGAGGTTTCGTGTGTAATTAACCTCAGTCACATATCTGGTTCTTGCACAGATGTTCGCAAAGTTGATTTTTGAGATTTTTGTGGATGCCAGAGCTAACCCTTCACTAACTATAGAGGACCGATTGTTGTCGTTTATGTAGTCAGGAAGCTCTTAAACGCTGTCATTTCTCGCACATAAGACAGATGCACACCAAGCAAGTAGCATGACAGGACAATGTACACAGCAAATAAGTATCCAACACGGTCTTACCACATCAAAACACGTGTTGGTTTCGTTTAAAATTACAGCGCGAGATAGTAATCAAAAGCAGAGTAAAATGATATTTGACAACTTAGGAGTAGCTAATGTTTCTTTGTAGTCAAACGGTTATCAGGAACCCTCCTCTGAAGAAATTCGGCTTACTATAGAGAAGAAACCCCTCATGTGGATCAAGATCAAAACGTTGAAGCTTGCTTGCAAATTTTACAACAAGATTTTCGTACATTGTAACCGATTTACTACTTCTCAATGGAACACTCAGAGATGTTTAGACAGTCCGTTGTCAACATATATTTTCATGATTTTTTCTTGTAAGACGTTGCTGTTGGAGGGTTGTGGGTCGCCGAATGAGAGTCTTTGAGGTGCCTGTGAAAATTTGATAGAGTAATTGAACCTGCTACGCCTTTAGAAATAATGCCCTATAACGAAGTGAAGGTCTGCCTTAGACAAAATCAGCTCCGGAACAAATGCAATAAAACTCGGGTCACATTGAAACTTTCTGCAAATATTAACTGGAAATGTTCAAGTGTGTGTGGTTGACTCAAACATAAATCAAACAGGTTGATGCGACCAAGCCCAACAACACCTCAGTGGTATTACAATTATCGAAACCAAAGGTGATGCAATTGCAAAAGACTGGTTGAATATTTCCATTCCTTACAGAGCATCCAGAATTATAAGCAGCAGGGGATCCTGCGGTTGCAAAAGCTGCCGCGTTAATGGCTGTCGGAATTGCATCCAGGATGACTTTGAAAAAAGTCAGCCGCTGTTGGAATTGGAAGGTCCATGCAAAGGAAAAGGCCTTCGATTACCAGGAACAGGTCGTAAAATACCACTGGGAAGAGTTCGTGGTGTCTTATGGGAAATGAACTTGCATTTCTGGTGCAACGCACAAGTGAAACCATTATTGTCAACCTGGATTTAACAACTGGGCCTGCCACTCATTGAGTTGCATATACGGTAACACCTCGACATCGTTTACATTTTGTCTTATATAGACTTGCACCACCAGTTGAAGCTGCTAATTATTTAACCAAAGACTGCGGACAATAACCACTGTTTATTTGACTGTGCCACTGCCAACGATTGTTTATTAAACCAGGCACGGGTGCAACCATTATATGTTTAATGACCGTAATGCTAGATTCCCAGAACGTAGACTTGTTGAAAACTTAAATATTCTTCAGGATCTTTTATGATTGTATGACAGTTGTGCTATTAAAAAGGGAAATTAGTTAGAAGTGCTTGTGTCTAATGCACCTGTGCATGATGAGTTGGAGAGGGTTTGCCTGTCGTACAATTATCCTATTCGATTACATTATTAATAGAAAACATATGATTGACCCTCAATCTTAACGACATGAAACATAATCAAAGAGGGAAAAACAATTGCTAGATGAAATCACCACGACAATCCTACTGATCATAAAATAAAACACGCCTTTGTGATTATACTTTCTATTTATGGGCTTCCCGCGGCAACAATTACTGGTGCAACCACATTAATTATTATATGCAGATCAATCGGAATTAGTGTTGGGATGTATCGAATGCAAATTGCTAACAAATTAATTTCTATATATTTATCTTCACGAACATGTGCCTATTGAGAACTGCTTGCAGAGAGAAAAGCTAGTTCCATTAAGATGAATAAACTTTATTGGATTGCTATCAAGGATAAAATAATTAGCATTGCCTAGTTCGAGATTATAATGGCGGAAATGGAAAATCACGGAAAACTCCGAGCACAGTAGTAGATCATAACGATAATTTTGAAGAAAGATAAAACATAAACAATAATAAAGTAATACCAGTAAATAAGTTGTCACGACACTTTCGTGGATTATTAATCCACGGGTTGCTCATAGTATATGGCTATTGTGCTAAAATTAACAAACGTCATCGGGGTTAGAAGGAAGTGATCTATACCAAGAATTAAAAGGCAAACCGCCTAGAATGACACTACGCATTGCATTCTCAATGTATAGGGTTATATCTTGTGTACATACGCTTACCTTGTAAAGAGCATCGTGTGGTCGTAGTGAGGACCATAGCCTAAAAGCTCATCCCATCCAGAAATATCATTAAGATATATATTCGCATCAATATAGGTTTTTCCGTTTCTTTCCTTTACATAAAAATCATGAAATGCGAAGTCTTTTACATTCTGTAAGGACAACAGGAAACAAGACAAGTTAAAAAAAAAACCTGATAACTGTGGATTGTTTGTTACCATCAATAAATAAGAATATAAACAAATGAAATACGATGTAATATTATTTCGGTTCAGTTCCTTGTTTAGTATTCAAATGTGCATGATATCAGAGGTAAAGATGAAGATAAAAAGGTTGAATATATTTTACCTAACTTATGCCCCTTGTACATGAGCAGTTGTTGGTCTGGGGATATCCAATATAATATGCTAGTTTTCAGAGCTGCTTGTAATTATAATCAGTAGTACAAATGTTGCAGAAATTCCAACGTACGTACACAGACATACATAGACATATACAAAGAGACGGAATGATAGAAAAGGAGATTGAGATTGTTATTGAACAAGAATGTTATTACTGTTACATTTATGCACCAATACTTACTCAGAAAATAACATATAAGCATATAAATTATGCTTTTAACGTTAACAGGTCACATATAAAATGGATGTATTCATATCGTAATACTCAGGCTCCAATTATCGTATATATATATATATATATATATATATATATATATATATATATATATAATTACTCCAGTTCGCCTTGTTGCCCTACAGGTAAACGAAAGTTCAAAATATTTACCTCTCACTCTGCCTCTCTCTCTCTCTCTCTCTCTCTCTCTCTCTCTCTCTCTCTCTCTATATATATATATATATATATATATATATATATATATATATATGCAATAAACTGACAAAGAACTGTGCAAAACTAGTATCTAACTAGCCTGAGCGCTTAGCGCTTTCAACTCTTAATGAGTCTTTTTCAAAGGCATATACATAACAACATAGAAAAAACAAACAAATAAAACGCAAAAACCGTTGTGTTTGTAAACTTTACATTGCTGGTTCTACAGGAATTAGGCCTATAAATGTATTATGTCTCAACCAGCCTATATCAGCTTGTTGCGGATACTGGAAAATATTTGTATTAACCTAGAAATCGATGAGCAAAACGACATCTGTTACTTTGTGTACATTTATGTAAGCGCAAATTATATCCCGGATATTTCATTGTTATAGTAGCAATTGAAGGCTACTAAGCAAATTTAGACAAATTTTTAAAAGAAAATGTGTCGGCTGCAAAAGATAATTTCACTTGTGCATGGCTGTCTTTTTCTAGTCTTCTTGGTTTAAACCGCATGGTTTCAATGTTCTAAGGCGGCGTATCCAGTAAGATTCCTTTTCTTTCCTGGTTT
>JAECUM010056742.1:0-17562 GCA_016617855.1 Megalonaias nervosa | reverse complement strand
AGAAAGAGAGAGAGAGGTAGAGAGAGACAGAGAGAGAGGGAGATAGCGCTAGAGAGAGAGAGAGAGAGAGAGAGAGAGAGAGAGAGAGAGAGAGAGAGAGAGAGAGATACAATATAAATGATATTCTGTTGCATTTAGAATGTGAAATGAAGTTAAAAATACTGACCAAATTCAAATACAGCTGATTTACATTTGCCGCTAAACTATAAGAAACTGATGCAGAAAAATACAGCAGCATCGTCATTTGATTTGTAGCCTTCGTGTTTATATGTTTGCATAGTAATACAAGTTTCTGTAATCTTCATTAGCAACGTGGAGAAATCTGAATACACTCAGCGATATCGCACACTTTACATATAAATATACAATTTGTGCCATTTTAAGACGTAAAGTACGTGAATATTTTCCAGCAGAATGGAGAAAAATATAAATCTCAGCATTGTTAAAAACAAACGTGAGATTAACTCTTCTTTAATTTTATGGCCAAATGTGTCATTGGAGACCATTGATACCCGTTGACAGAAAACATTTTAAAATTCAAGCGGATATGGCAGTATATTTGTTTTGAATGGATTATATTCAATTTTGTAATCTTTGATGTTAAGTATTCAAATTGACACAAATATCTAAATAATTTCCGAAAATTTTAAATCTTTGTTGAAACGGTAAACCTAGGTGCAGTCATCACTTTTACAGACAACTATGGAACTCATTACTACAGGAAAGCATTGTTTAAACTGAATCATTAAGACATGTCCTTGTGCCTATGATCATCGGCAGCATTATTGTCTTTAACTGAATGAGGCAGAAATCGATCATAAAGCCTCTCCAGTTGTTCTAGCTTCAGCAATTTTTAATTGCTGCCAGTTCGTAGAAACATCGTTGTCAGTGTATTGGCATCGGCGACAGTGGGTTAGAATTAACTAATGTTTTCTATTAAGAGTTTATTTGTGAAATTTTCAGTGATTTACCCCCAAGTTCTTGCCGCAGTTGGCATTGAAGCTTCTCTGCTTTGCTGAGAGACAGCTGGAAAATCCTTTACTACTGAAAGGCCCATTAAATTAATGCAGACAAATAAGTTTTCTAAGATGAATTTTAAATCACTTACATCTAAGCCTTTTGCCCCCATAATTTACTCCTGATTTTCTCGCCAAGATAACGTGATACTAATTGGGGCTTCTTATGGGTACATGCCAATAATATGACACGCTTAATGAAAGAAAATGAGCGTAACTGCACAAGCTGTACCGCAAAGCGATTGAACGGAACCAACAAATGAACGAGCTGCAACCTAAAATCAACGTAAAGGAACCAAAACTGATATTAAAGGGAGATAAACCATTTTAGATTTACTGAAAAATAGGAAGTTTAGTGTAACCTAAATATATTACGGCAATATACTGATGTAGCTAAATGACACTTTTACATAAACGTTTTACCTACACAAAAAACTTTCCTACCTTTCTTGATGGATTTTAAAATTCGAGTCCAGTGACTACATTATTAAATGTTATCCTAGCAATTTTCATTCATACAGAACACATATTTATTCCTGTTCGTCTGAGAATTCATTCGAAACATTTTGTAACAACAAAGATCAAACGACAATGTCATTCTAGTAGTAAAGGAAAACCAGGTTTCTAGCTCAGAAACCCTTCTTTCCCCTGCAAAACCCTTCTATGTTGACATTTTCTTCAGCTCTGATGATGACTGTTACATTTCTGACAAAATAAGGGGGTCTCTGATCTAGAAACACTGGTATTCTCACCTACACGTAATTCCAGAATGACTCATCACGTAATTTGCAGAACATATATAACTCTGTTAGGTAAAAGATCGTGGAATTTCCAGAACATATATAACTCTGTTAGGTAAAGAATCGCGGAAATTCCAAGAAATTACGAAATGGAAATTATAAAGAACATTCTAGAAATTACGTAATGGAAATTCCAAAGAACATTCTGGAAAATTACATAATGGAAATTCTAAAGATTACATAATGGAAATTTCGCGTAGGCATTATAACGCTACAAAAGGCAAGCAAAATTTTTCTCCGTGTTCATTCTCCAAGTGGATCTGTACGTGAGCAGGTAAGTGAAACATTTGTTTGAGATTATTTATTTCTAAAGTTTAGACAAAATTTCATACCCTATCATCATCATATTTTTTTTTGGATAATCTTTTTCGTACTTGCTAACTCTCATTGGCAGAATATCTGTTAACATACTGTCCATAATACGGAACTCTCGTATTAAGTCGTCCATATCATATTTTACGCCTCGCAAATAAGATCGTATCTGATCAAGTAATTTTTTGTAAGTGATACTTGCTGTTTTACAAGCATTTTGTTTTGGTCTCAAGTCGAGGCTCAATTTTTTTACACGCCGTTGAAAGAGAAACACCACCATCTGATATTATCAACATAAAAGGATTTAATGATGCTGAATTTGAAATTATATCAGAGCTTGTCTTCAGCAGTGGCAAATATGATATTAATCGAAGTATTCTACTGTAATATTTGTAACATTGATTTACACACCAGAGGTTTTTATGATAATATCTTTAATATTGCATTAGAGTGTCAACATCTTGTTTTTGAATTTCTTCTGAAATATGACTGAAATCGATGATCTATTTTTTCATTATACAATATTTGTTTACAGTTTTATACAATATTAAATTCCGTAGCACCAACAATCGAATCACGAAATTCACGAAACTTATTATTGTTAGGATCAGTTATAAAATCTCTGTACTTGTCATCAACATCTGACGAAGTATCCTTATATCGTTCATCTGTCAATACCTCATTTTTCTTTAACAAACTGTAGGAATCAAACGTGTTTTCTACTTCACGTTCATAAAAATCTATTTCGTTCACCAAATTACCGTATTCTCTTTCTGTTTCATCAATAAATCCAAGTACCAAGCTTATCTGATTCAAAGCAAAATGTTTGAGGACAAGATATTGTCTGATAATCGCATATGCGACTACGAAATTTATCAGCATTAATTTTTGAAGTGATTTTCTTCCAAGAAAGGTAATTTGAGTAAAAGTATTTATTCTAAGCCATAATTTTTCGTATTGTGTTGTGAACATTTTCTCGACTTTATTGTAAAAATTTCGCAATGATAATTGTCTAGAGCGTTGGAGTGATGGAAGTGGAACATCGTGTTCTTCACCTATGTCGTAATAAGAACCAATCCCTACACCAAATGTTGTTCGATTAACTTCCTCAAAAAAACTTTTCTCGTTTATCATCGCTGAGATTACTAATTTCATTGTCGAAATCTTTGATTATCACTGGAGATTTGTTAACAATAATCGATCAAATTCTGTTTTTTTACACATCATTGGTAGAAGTGCGTTCGAGTATGCTATATTAATTAACTCCGTATCCGGCGTCATTCTAACAAATTTAACTAGGTTTTCCTTGTCGTGGTAGTACATGCCGAGATATTTAAAAAATTTTCGTTTTTAAAAACTATTGTATAACTTCTTGTACCTTTTGATTCCTATTATCTTAGATTCCGCTAGTTTGTAGAGGTCATCATGGCTATTGTTTACTCGTTCTTTTACATCTACTCTTTCACCATAAGCTCGTTTTTTTTTATTAAGTTTGATTTTATAATCAAATCTAGATTTTCAAGATTAAGTTCAAGGATTTTTTTTTCGTAGGATTTTAATTTGTTTATATTCTACTATACAATCATCAGGATGGCAGTAACTGTTTATAATATCAAAGTCTCTTATTGCTTTAAGTAGTTGTGGTCCTCGCATATGCATAACGAGAATAAAAATTTTTTCTTCTTCTGACAATGGAGTGTTTATCATTGGAATTGAAAAAATTTTCCTAATATTTATCACACATGCTGATAGCGATTTGTCCCCAACATCTATTTTGGGGTTAAAAATATTATCGCAAAATTCTCTCGTCGTGATTGTAAATAATTGTCTTATCATTTATTTTACAACGTTAGATTAAATCTGATCATCAAGTGTGTATATTTGAAATGCTGTCAGTCCTGGAAGCGGATGTTCAGCAGCGATAACATAAACTCGGAAATACAAGTACATGTTGACAGTAATTTCTGTCGGAATCGTAAAATATTGTGTTGTTGAAATATACTTGTTTTCTGTACTGTATAATATTACCCAGTCGATATCATCGTTTGATCCTTCCAATCGCCAGTTATAAATTCGACCAACACTAGAGTTTAATCGACCTCGCAAATGAAATTGCCAAATAGCAACTGCAATGGGACGTTTTAATTTTAATCCAAAAGTTTTCAACTTCTCCGTTAGTAGTCCATTCTTGTCTATCAGAGAAAGCGGGATAAGGATAGTTTTCAGGATAATATGACGATGCACTTACCTCAAACCCAACTCGGTTATCAGTTGCCTTAAAAGTGTTGGAACATACCCAACATTGTTTTTGGTTCGTTTTATACCACCACCAGATACACTATCAACATACGCTTTATTCGTTAGATCATTATGGTCAACTGGAACATATGTCGTAGTTATTTTGTTGTTTCTCATATTTATATTGCCTGACATTGGTCCACCGGATTGTCTTAAATACCGAACAAGTGCTCCTCTTAACTGAGCAAAACTAATAGCATCAGTCTCATTAGCTGGTGGTGAGGTTGTCGGTAATCCAGTTATTTTGAGTTATATTGCTCATTACAAGGTTACCTGTCATTGTATCTCCAGCTTTTTCGAGCTTGTTATCGTCAAAAGATTTTAGTTGCGTGTAACTCACCACTTGTGTGCTATCAACATTTGCTGGTGGATACTCGGTTTCCAACCCAATAATTTTTTTATTTGACATGTTAATAACACCTGTAACAGTTCCTCCGGTTTTATCAAGCTTGTTATCATCAACATACTTCAACTGTAAGTAACTTACCGCTTGTGTTTCATTTAAGTTTCTTGGCGGATACGCGGTTTCTAAATTTATTATTTTTTTCCTGACATATCCAAGTTACCGCTTAAAGTTCCTCCTGTCAGCGATAGTTTGTTGTTATCGATCGTTTTTAGTTGTGCATAACTAACAGCTTGTGTATCAAAAACATCTATTGGCGGATAATTTGTTTCTAAACCTATAACACGTTGATTTGACATAAACAGGTTTCCTGTCATTGTGTCGCCGTTTTTTTTTTTTTTTACTAGCGATGACGTATCAGTTATTATTGGTTCGTCAGCGGAAACAGATCCTGTAAGTGCTGTTCCAAACTTTGTGTAATAGGCCATATTATGTAAATTATATAACATAAAATTGTACAACAATAATGGCGAAGTCAACGATATTAAAATTTGACACCGAACGATTAATCAAACATAAACATAATAACGAACTTCCAGATTGTCATTATCTTATTGTTGGTCGTACAGGCTCTGGTAAAACAAATCTTTTGCTAAATATCTTACTCAACGATAACTTTAACTACGATAAGGTATCTATTTACACAATTAATCGGCAACAAGACAAATACGAGTTATTACGCGAATACAACGATAAATTTCGTGACGAGCTTGACGCTGGCGATGATATATTTTTAATAAACCAACCAGAGGAATTAATGTCTGTCAATGAAATTGATTCGTCCGAGCATAAAATAATTGTATTTGACGATATTCCGATAAACAACGAGGAGATGACTAAGATTAAGTTGTATTTTTCATTATCGCGTAACAAAAATTGTAATTCAGTTTAGCTAGCGCAAGGTTTTTATAACGTTGACAGATTTATTAGGCGAAATACGGGACGTTTTATATTATTTCCTGGACTTAATAATGTTGATGTTAGAAATATTGCAAACGAGCAATGTGGTGATGTAACAAAAGATAAATTTATTGAATTATATCATCAAGCAACTAAAGAGAAATACAATTTCTTTTTATTCGATAAACTAGCGCGTGATCTAGGTAAAATGTTTCGTTGTTGTATTGACACATATATGTAGACGAATTTTATATCTCGTATAAAAATAAACGATGGATTATCGTAAAAAAATGAATTACTAAATAAACTTGCGGCATCTCAATTTCCTTTTAAGAAAAGGGTGGAAGAAGCTCGTCGGGGAGAACGTGTTGCAGAAGAAGAAACCACCAAACTTTCTCACCGAAGCAGTACTTGGCAAACAATCAGAAATATCAGCATTATCTCCGGAAGAACTAGAAAAAAATGAAAGTTAAAGGGTTGTTAGCTTTACTCGGAGAAAGATCAAAATAGGAAACTAAAAAAATTGTAGAGGAAGTTGTGAGTACAATTGCTGATCCTGTTGCACGACAGGCTGAATTTGACAGATTAATAAATAACCCTCTTGAGTTACAACGTGCTATTGCACGATTGACGGTTAATCCAGCCGAGTTAAGAGAGTTGACACAAAATTTATCAGTGCAAGCTAAGGAATTAACTGAGTAACAAAAAATGATGACTGAATCTATCGCAGGAATAATGTCTATCGAAGATCAGATAAAATTTTATAGAAAAAATGCACGTGATAAAATATTAAATGAAGAATATGAAGGTTTTTTTAGTAGACATGATATCAAAGACATTGACAAAATTCGAGATTGGCCAGAAGGAGAATATAAAAATTTAACAGAAAAAGTAACAAAAATGATAGAATCTGGTTTATCTGCTGATGAACAAATAAACAAAATAAGAGATGGAAAGAATTTATTAAAAATATATGATTTTATAAGAGAAGGAAGTATTGCTGAAATAATGTTTAAAACAGCAAAACAGTATCGAACTAGATCAGAAGATTATAAATGGACTTTCAAAAAACTGTTTAATGTCTAAGAAAGAAAACGAGATAAAAGATTACCAGAGGAATCCACTGGATTTGGCGTTAAATTTTTTGCATCAAACGCAGAAATGGTTGACCGACTTATCTTATTAATATCATCAAAATAAGCAGGTAATGAAAGCATTGAAATCGACAACGAAATTGTTGATATATTAGATAATCTTAGGTCGAGTGGATTAATAACATCATCCGAAAACGAAATCTTACAAAGCTATCTTATCTAATTTATTGTTATAATGTCAACAACACTATTACTTGACTAGTCAGAACGACAAAAAATAGCGCAAATGTTTCTGTCTACTATAATCCACCAATAGAACTAGATTCAAATAAACAATACGAAATTGGATTAATTTCCGCGACAATATGGCATTCCATGGCAAATGTAAAAACAAACGTCAATGACGACTTTACATTTAATTCTGGTGCTTGGGTATCAGTCAAAATACCACAGGGAGCATATAATGTAACTGATTTCAGCAAAACGATAAGAGAGCTGATAACAAAATACACTGCCGCAGACAATTTTGAATTAACTCCAAACTATAATACGCTACGAGCCAGAATCACATTGAAAAATAATTTGATAATCGATTTTTCACCAGCGACCAGTATCGCATCGTTACTAGGCTTTAAAAACCAACAATACGGCAGTGTTGCAGAACAAAGTATATCATATGACGGAGATCTTCCAGTTAACATAACAGAAGTAAATACAATTTTAATCAATTACCTTATTGCTTCTAGGTCTTACTCAGCCAAGGGAAGTCAAGGTCAAACAATCTTTAGTTTTTCGCCAGATGTTCCGCCTGGTTCACTGATGCAAATTACTCCTCGACAAAAAATATTCTATGCGATTACTCCTGAAAATCAAATAACCAACATAACAATGCAACTAACAGATCAATCAGGACGACAAATAGATCTTAACAATGAAATTGTCACGTATTATTTACACCTGCGCGGAACAACGTAGTTGTCGCACGTAGATTTTGTAAACCTAATTTAATAACAGCGATGAAGCAAAACAAATTTATCGAAGTACTATTGTAGGTGGATTTTTTTTTTAAATATATTTACAAAGGTGATCGAGAATATCCCAGGAATTGCGCGTAAAGTAGCACCAATTGCTCTTGATGCCGGCAAAGCTTTTGCGACGGGAGCAGGTACTGCAGTAGGGCAAAAAATTAAGGGTGTCGCGGAAATAAAACGAGCAATATCAGATATTGCACCAATAGCGGAAACAGAACGAGCTATGATGGCTACAACAAAAAATTACTGTCGCCACGCGGTGAGGAGGTGGTACGTAAGCTAGTAAACAAAACAAGATGAAAATTAGATTTGCCTCAGATTTAAAAATTTTGTGCCCAACATGTGAAACACGTCGCAATTTTGTGTTGCGATTATAAAATAAACAATGTCAGTTAAAAATTATCTTGATTTTGGTGAAGAATATAATACTAACAATACAGCAACAGAATTCGAGTATATTGAATACCTCGACGAGAACTCAAACGAACCAGATAAAGCTGGTCAAAAAAAATTTAACACCAGAGACGAAGATGTGTTTTTGCTGCCTCACAAGGCTATGCTAAAAGTTCGAGATAAGATATCAACAGCAGTTGGTGGTGATTTTGTATCTGGCACAGAAATTGCGCTAGTAAATAATGGCTGGAGTTTGTTTAAAGGTGCACGATATCAACTAGCAAATCAAACAGTGGAGGATATTGATAGCTGGTTACCGGTTGTAAGTACAATATTAAAATTTATTTCATTTAGCGAAGATTATTCGAGATCATTTGCAACAAATATGATGTGGTTCAAAGATACAGGAGAAGGACAAGCATATAAAAAAGAATTTATTTTAGATGGAGTTTTTGCACATGGCGCTGCCGCTGCCGCAGATGCTGTGATAGTTAGAAATTTTCTTAGAGATAATACTGGAAGCCTTGGAATAGACGCACCAGCTGCAGCTGCAAACGCAGACGCCACAAGAAATTCGTTGACATCAGCGTGCAACAACTTTGGTATAACACCACGAGGTGTAGGTGATAATGGAGAAGTTATGTTAGATTTGGTCAACAATTCTTTTGTTAATATACGAAACAGATGATATAACGAGGTATATATCAAGCGAAAATCTCTTGCAGCAAGATCTCAACAAATAACAATGATGTTGCCATTAAGCACAATATTTGGATTTTGTCGCGACTATCATAAGGTATTTCGAGGGCTGAAACACACACTTCTTTTAGATCGGGCAGACCAAAATAAATGTCTTATTCGAGTTGGTGGAGCGGATGCAAAATTTGTGATTACGAGATTAGCGCTGTGGATGCCTCGAATTGTTCCATTAGTAACTAGGTTAGCAGAACTTAACACTACGTTAGAGGCTTTTACAAAAAATATTTATTTTCTTCAGCATAAAATATATCAAACAAGTGTTCCTAACACAATCGATTACACTTGGAGTATTACAGCTACTTCAAGCGAACAATTACCAAGGTATGTATTCGTTGTCTTTCAAAAAACAGAACGACTTGGTAGCCAACTACAAAATAACTCTGTTTTTGATAGTGCTGTCGTTAGGAGAATATTTGTTAGAATAAACTCTAAACAATACCCAGAACGAGCGATCGAATGTAATTTTACAGCCAACGACGCAAAAAATGTTACGAGAGCGTATATATACCTGATAGAAGCGATGCAAAAATATCAGGACACTGGCATAGGATCACAGATTAATATTGAAGAATTTCGTATGCTTTATCCAATCTTTTTCATTGACGTAACAAAACTCCCAGATCGAATGATTAATTCAACCGCGGCAATAGAAGTAACTTTAACGCTTGGGCATGTTCCAGGGGATCCTTTAAACGTATTTTCGATTGTGTCTAGCGATCGATTCTTGACGATTGACTTAGTCAAAGGTAAAATGACTGTCCAAGTTTAATCTAACAAACAAGTGTAAAATGAAAACCGAATACACAGCTAGAGAAATATACCTTAACAAATTATCAGCGGCGGTTGCTAAACGTAATTCTGTCTCTGTAATGATAAAGTCTCCTGGGACTGACAACGCCGCCGCAGTGAAAGTAATGTTAACTCAGAAACAAATCAATAAGCTAGATCAGGGAATACCTTTTGTTCTCAAACTATCTGCTGCACAAATAATTGCGATATCAAAACACGGCGGATTTTTTGGACCAGCATTTTCTGTAATTTTACCAAAGATTCTACCGGTATTAGGAACACTAGGACTAGCAGCATCGTCAGGGGCAGTATCTGGAGCAACTAAAAAAGCGGTATCTGGAGACGGAATCAAACAAATTTTATATAAAAATAAATAATATAATGCCAGCGACAAAATCTAAGAAAAAGAAGTCGCCCAGAAAAACAAAACAAGGAGGAATTATTCAGTTTGCTCCGCTGCTAGCGGGGTTAGCAGGCAGTCTAGTTCCAAATCTGTTAGGGATAGGACGTGGAATGACTCTACCAGGCACAAGACGCCGTTGAGTAATTTCGATATAATTGAAAAATTGAATGACATTGTCGGATTTTGTGGAGTATATTCCAAAGACGAATTAGATAATGTACCGGCAGGTGGTTCATCAATCATAAACATACAAAACTTCAATGATGGATCCGGCATTCAGTGGGTTGCTGTCTACAATAATAATTATTTTGATTCGTTCGGACTTCCTCCAAGTGATCTTATAAAAAAAAATATTTTTAAAAAATTTAAAAAAATAAATTACTCATCTAACCAACTACAGCCGGTTGGAACATCAGCTTGTGCTTATTATTGTATTATGTTTATCCAATAGATGTTCCAGCCTAAATTTAATTTTTTAAAGTTTATTTTACAGTTTGACAATCAACCTTCTCACGTTAATGATGAGATTGCAATGAATTTTATCTAAACTAAGGAATATGTCAACGTACTGTCTCAAATGTAAAACTAAAACAACAAATAAGGATGAGACAACTGAAAAAACAAAAAATAATAGAACAATGTTAAGAAGCATTTGCGCTGTTTGTGGTAGAAAAAAAAGTATGTTTTTAAAGAAATTATCCGGAGCTGGAATGTGCCCTGACAAGGTTATTTTAGTAGATGATTAATTGACTAAAACCTACCAAAAAAATCAAACATTTTCTGTCAAAATTTTGTAATATTTTATACGACAGAATAAAATAAAATGAAATGTAATTGTGATTGTGATAAAAATCTTTGTATAGAACAAGATAAAATTGTTACGTACTGTCAATCATGTAATCGCCGTAAGGTAATTGGCAGCGGCATTGACATTCACAAATTTATTGGAAAATTACCAAAACCAAAAACAGGTTGGACATTGCCTGGCCATAAATACACTGGGCCGTACAATCCACTAGACAAACAACTTGACGGGGACGTTAATCCATTAACAGGACAAGAACCTTATAATCAAGTTAATGCAATAGCGATGCGTCATGATATTTGTTATCGTGATATAGAACGTCCTGATAACGTTCGTGCAACAAGCTCAAAATCAGACTGTGATAAAGTAATGCTAGATGAATTACGCGATACGGAGCCTGCAAATATGCGAGAACGATTTAACAGAAGGTTAGTTCAAACAATGATAGGAACAAAATATAAGTTCGGACTCGTAGAGTCTGGTCTTGGAAAAGAATTATACGATGATCTTGCGTCCCAATTACATAAACCTAAAAAAAAAATTTCCACGACGTAAAGTTGTCGCAAATGCCGTTGAGGATATCTGGGCGATAGATTTAGTTGATGTGTCAGGCCTCGGTAAATTTAACATTGGCGCTGATGGCGCTCCAAAGAAATATCTTTCTAACGTCATAGATGTTTTTAGTAAATACGCGTTTAGTGTACCTGTTTCGGATAAAACTGGAACATCAATAAGTGATGCGTTAAAACAGGTCATTGTTAAGGTCTGGTCTGATCACGGAGCGGAGTTTTTTAATAACAATTTGAGCAGTTTCTGGAACAAAATAACATAAAAAAATATGTTACAGGAAACGAAGGAAAAAGTGTCGTCGTCGAGCGATTTAATCGAACACTAAACGAGCTGATACATAAACATTTGACAGCTAAAAATACAAATAAATACATCGACGATCTACAGCAGATTGTTGATAATTATAATAACCCGAAGCACAGATCAATAAAAATGTCACCAAGCGACTCAATTAAAAATCCGATTCTTGCAAATGAAAACATGTACCACAGACATAAATTTAAAGTTGGTGATCGAGTTAGAATTTCTCTGACGAAAAAACATTTGAAAAAGGATTTACTCGTAACTGGAGCGAAGAAGTATTTGTCGTTGATAAAATTTTACTGACAATACCTGTAACATATGCGCTAAAGGATTTATTAGGTGAGCCAATAACCGGTAGTTTTTACGAGCAGGAACTGCAGAAAACTGAGCAAGATATATTTGTCATTGAAAAAGTTATCAGGAAAAAAGGTAATAAAAGTCTTGTCAAGTGGCGTGGGTACAGCGATAAACACGTTTGTCAGATTTACATTTTGTTGGTTTACATAACGATATTAGATATTGTCTGCGATCGTCAGAGATCATCATTAGGTTAAATATCTTGACAAATATAAAGTCGAATTTTATATTTTTCTGTCGGCCTGAAATTGTAATATTAAAAAGGGTTTTATCAGCCGCCTAAAAGACTGATTTTCATCTACTGAAAAATTAAATTTCGAGATTTTCTTTGTGATATGATACTTAACATCATATCGTCCAGTTGTCGGTGTGCTGTAATTTTTATTTTATCAACCACGCCAACAATTTCGTCTTGTTCGTCGTCGTTGTTAAATAGAATATCGTCTTCTGCATAACCAACAGAGTTGTGTTTATCTGCGACTATAACATCTCCTGCTGTAAAATTATCGTCCACGATTATATCAGCAAGTCGTTTCATCAAGTTCATATTATATTTTTATCTAATTTATTGTTATAAGATGACTAACGAGATAAAATGTCATCAAAAAGTTGATATATTAAATTACAGAGCATTAGCCGAAGCAGTGCGAAAATGTTTGTCGGGATATAGTTCTTATTCTGTCAACGTTAATGTGATGCAAGGTGATTCTAACAAAATTCTGATAACAGCGGCAGAAAAAAATAAACTTAATGATAGCGCAGTAATGACGCCAAAGTTTAACAAAGATGATGTTATTGCGTTTGCTCATAATTGCTAAACTAAAAACGAGCTGGAAAATATAATTAATCGTCGTATCTAAAAATAATTTTGTCAAAGGTCGACATTGACGTTGCCGTATTTCTTTTACAATCCGCTACATCTTTCACTCTAGCTGATTGAATTTTATGATATTTTGCTGCAGCTGATATCGAAGGAAATTTTAGTTTTTCTCCGTTTTCTAAATTTATTGAAACAACCGGTTTGACTTTACTAAAATTATTATAATTACCTGTGTTTCCTCGTCGGATATTTTCTTGTTGAGTGACAAGATCGAGGTTTTCTAGACGATTATCTGTTTTAACGCCGTTGACGTGGTCTATCACTAAACCATCGGGCATAGGTCCGTTAAACGTTTCGCAAATAAAACGATGTGATTTATAACCAACAAAATCTGTTTGTACTGCTCTAACTCTTACACCAAGGTATCCATCTTTTCGCAAATTACCTAATATTTTTTTTTTTACTTCGGATAATTCCTCTATCATTTGCCTCGTATAAATCAAACACAGGGTGAGGTTGAAATTCACTTTGTAAAGACAAGTTTTCAATATTATCATCAGTAACTTTGCCGTTGGGATGATATACTGGTTGTCCTTCTGGAATTTCATCACAAATCAGCGTGTGAATAAAATCTTTCCTTAACATTTCTACTCGCTCGGCATTATCACCTTTTACGCTGATCTTGTAACCAGCTGGTGTTAATTTACCAAACGGTTTTCCGTACTTGACGTGAATCACTGAACCAAGTGCATTTGCGGCATAACTATTATAAATTGGATGGACATGATATTCTTCCTCTTCCTCTGCCGTCAGTCTTATGTAACTCAAATTTTGTGTCATTATATCTTAAACAATTTTAATCCCTAATTGATTTTTCAACTAGCGATATCAGTTAAATATATAAAATGTTATATAACAATGCTGAAATTGCGAGATATAGCCAAAAAGAGCCTTATAGGAGAACCTACAAAAATAGCTATCGCTTTTGCAGGATTTGATAACAGTTATAAATTTGATAATCAAAATATTTTAGCAAATTTTAACTCTACAAATTTGTTTCATCTTCTGTATCTGACTGTAACGCGAGAACTTGCAGTACATAAAAGTATCAAACTAATAGTACGGTATCATGTTATTTTATCAAAGTTACATAATGTAGATTTCAGCAACGAGATTGCCGAACCATATTTAACAGCTAAATCACGAAGAATATTAGCTGGAACAAATATTTCCTCAGTTGCGATGAAATACATCAGGAAATAAATATAAAATTGGAAGAATTTATTGCATCAGGATCAGGTTGGAAATTTGAGGTGGTGAAGGAAGTTTTATTTCACACAGCAAAATATAACGTACTTCGCGGTAGTTCTTACGTTGATCTCCCTCAAAAGATTAAAAACAAAAAATGTTGCATAAACGTAAAGAACTCTCATAACAAATGTTTCCAGTGGGCTATTCTTTCTGCGATGTTTCCAGCAGAAAAAAATGCTGATCGCGTCGACAAATATATTAGTCACGTATCAAAATTAAATTTTAATGGCATTGACTTTCGAGTTGCAGAAAATCATATAACAAAGTTTGAAAAACAATATAATATTTCAGTTAATGTGTTTGGTCTTGACGAGAGTGAAAATGTTTATCAAATACATCTCAGAAAAAGCTACACAAAACTCAATAAAGTTGCTGTTTTATAAAGGACATTACGTTTGGATCAAAACCTTTAACGGCCTAGTTGGTAGACAATATAATAAAGATAAAAATAAGAAATATTTCTGTTATTGTTGCTTACAAGGCTTTTCTAAAGATGAAAAACTGCAAGATCATCTTAAATACTGTGTTAATGTTCAAAAAATAGCAATGCCAGCAGAGAAAGAAAAAAATATTAAAATTTAAAACTTATAATCATAAATTAAATATTCCGTATGTTATTTACGCCGACTTGGAGTGTCTACTTGTCCCTGTGGCAGGCGCAGAAAATGATGCAAATAAATCAAGCACCAGAAAAATACAACATGTTCCCTGTGGAGCAGCTTATGAAGTAGTTTGTTGCACTAACGATAATTTTTCAAGTCCAATAAAATTGTCCAGAGGTAAAAGTCCTTCCGTATGGTTACTAAAAAATTTAATAGATAATGTTAATAAAATTGTCAACAGATTATCTAAAACAGCTCCAATAAAAATAACACCCAAACAACAACTTGATTTTGATGAGGCAGTTAACTGTTATATCTGCGATAAACCTTGTTCAGGTGATAAAGTGCGCGATCACTGTCATCTAACCGGCCAATATCGTGGAGCAGAACATAATGATTGTAATTTGAAATTTCATGCGCCAGATTTTATTCCTGTCGTTTTACATAATTTTTGTGGTTACGATAGTCATATCATTGTCGAAGCATTTGGCGATGAGGAAATTAAATCTAAACTAGAAGTCATAAAATGAATTCCAAACATTTTGAAAAGTATATGTCAGTTACGCTTGGTAAATTACGTTTCATAGACAGTCTGCAATTTATGGCAGCACCGCTGGACGAGCTTGTAAAAGGTTGTAGCAGTTTTGGTAATCTGAGAAGTTGCTTTGGTGAAGACTACGTCGTTTTGACAAAAAATGGTGTCTTTCCGTACGAGTACCTCGACGACTGGAGCAGATTTGATGAAACTTCTCTGCCTGACAAAGATAAATTTTACTCGCAGCTAAAAGGTGAAGGTGTATCAGATGACGAGTACAAATATGCACAAGATATTTGGAATAAATTTGGTTGTAAGACACCTGGTAATTATCATGATTTATATTTGAAAACAGATGTGTTATTGTTAGCTGATGTTTTCGAGAGCTTTCGTAAAGTTAGTCATGAAAATTATGGATTAGACCCATCTTGGTATTACTCTGCGCCGGGATTGTCATGGGATACTCTGCTAAATACAAATAAGATAGAATTGGATCTCCTGACAGATGTTGATATGTTAATTTTATTGAAAAAGGTATCAGAGGCATAATTAGCGTTATGACCAAAAAATATGCGGTAGCTAACAATAAGTACTTAAAAAATTACGATAAAAATTTACCGTCAAATTATATTATTTTTTTGACCCTAATACTTTGTATGGTTATGCAATGTCAGAGCCAATGCCGTGCAGTGGATTTCATTGGATAACTCCAGATCAATTTCTTAAAGAAACTGAGAAAAATCTCCCAGAAAATGTCAGTTATTTTGTTGAAGTTGATTTTGAATATCCTAGTTCGTTACATGATCTACATAACGACTATCCATTTTGTGCAGAGTCAATGATTATCGATTATAGTTCATTATCACCTAAACAACAGGCAATGAGAACAGCAAAAAATTCGATCGTTAATAAGCTAGTTCCAAATTTGTTAAATAAAAGAAATTACGTGATACAGTACAAAAATTTAAAACAAGCAGTAGATGCTGGACTAATTCTGAGAAAAGTTTATCGCGTGCCAAAATTTAATCAATCTCGTTGGATGGCAGATTATATTGATTTAAATACCAAATGTTGTGCTATTGTTAAGACCGACTTTGAGAAAAACTTTTTCAAGTTGATGAACAATTCAGTGTTCGGTAAAACTATGGAAAATATCAGAAAGCGAGTCAATACTGAAATTGTAAATGACGTAAATCGCAGTAATAAATTAGTTAACGATGACGGTTTTGTCAGTATGAAAATATTTAATGAAAATCTCGTTGCAATACAGAGATGAAAGACAAATTTAAAGTTAAATAAACCGATTTATGTTGGTGCAGCTGTACTTGACATATCAAAATGGTTAATGTACGACTTTCACTAAAATTTTACCAAAAAGCAGTGGCCAGATTTGGAGTTGCTATTTACTGATACGGACTCACTTGTTTATAACATAAAATGCGAGGATGTTTATTAAGATATTTATAAATACCATGACTTATTTGATTTATCGGATCATCCAGCAAGTAATGGATTTCATGGTGATGCAAATAAAATAGTCATCTGCAAGATGAAAGATGAATTTATGTTTGCGCCAGTTAGGGAATTTGTTGGACTAAGAAGTAAAATGTATGCTGTAATTTTAGATGAGAATAAACTGACAAAAAATGTAAAAGGTATTCCTCGCGGATATGTAAACAAGTGTATGAAATTTGATGATTTTAAAGCAGCGCTAAACACTTGCACTAATTTTATTAAAACAAATGTTATCAGAACAAATCATCACAAACTTGAAACAGATACAACTATATGAAACGTGGACTGAGTAATTTTGACGACAGAAGATACTGTGTTGATGGCGTAAACACATTAGCTATTGGCCACTATGCCAGTACCAGAGGTGATATATTCAATATCATCTTTAATTAATTTTGTCTAAACTTTAGAAATAATGTTTGAAAATTTAACGTAAGCTGATGGAGTTAGTAGCAAAATTAAAAAATTAATGGTTAATGGCCAGCAATTATCATTTGAATTTAATGATGAAATTTCAGGTATTTGTTTGAGTAAATTTGATAGAAT
>JAECUM010056739.1:0-15309 GCA_016617855.1 Megalonaias nervosa | reverse complement strand
AAGATGAATAAATATCCTGCGAAGGGAGTTTATGTTTGTCAGGAAAGGAGAGCCGATGTAACGTTAAGCAATAATGTGACACTGATGTATAATTCTTTCTCGTCCACTCTCTCTCTCTCTCTCTCTCTGTCGGTCTATCTGTCTGTCTGTCGGCCTGTCTGTCTGTCTCTCGGTGTGTCCGCCATGTCTATGAACCCCACATATCAAAGTTTTCAGATGTGGAATACGTGAGGTATGCAACATGTGGTCTATACTACACCCCAATGCACTACAATCAAAGAGTCGTGGGTTCGATACCAGTCCAGGCCAGCCAGACTCGTATGAGTCTCTATGTCCTAGGGAAGGCACGTTCCTCGGCATGATATCACCAATAATAAGTACAGCTAAATAGCGAGCAAGCAACCAAGCAACCAACCAATTATCCATCTATTTACCTATTCTGTCCTGGCTGGAATCTAATTATTCGGGGAAAAAAAGAATAGTCATTATATATGTCCCAAGGTCATTGGAACAATTCATATAACCGGTACACGATTTCAAAAGCGCCTACTTCATTATTCATCTTTTGCTAATCAATCAGCAATAAAATCAATAATATACAAAACTAGCAACTGATGAAGTTATATCAATAATTATGAAAATCAGACATATGCGTATCAAGCTGTAAATTAATACAAATTTCTGTATGCATAGGTTTATGTCACCTTTGTATGCAGAAATATTTCTATCCAATTGTAATACTATTGGATAAATTATGTCTCAAGCAATTTATCAACTTCAGGCACTGGCTTGACTTGGAAAATAAACGTATTAGCATTGGACAGGTAAGTATCATTACGGATTACTGTACTCTCTCTTCTTTTAAAAGAGTAGTTTTGTATCCTAGAATATTATTGAAACCCCAACATCTACCCTATCATGAAAGATATACATTATCGTTCCCTCCTGTTTTTTGTTAACTCTACTTCGATGAAAAGGGAAGGAGACAGGAATAATTCTTTGTGTTAAGAGTTTTGGCTTTTGTTTTGTATTGCATCGCGTGACGTACAAATATTCAGAATAAAACACTTACTGGTGAATCACACAAATGTGAAACAAGATGAACTATGCAAATGTGAAATTAAGCGTTTCGTGAAGTGCGGTTATTATGTGATTAGAGAAAACATAGTTGTAGTATTCGCGCCTTTAAGAATCTTTAGGTTGAAAGCAATTATTATATTCAAATCCTAGAAAATAGGGGAAAACTATAGACTTCAAGTCACGATCACGCAGGTGATTCATTCGCTTGGTAGAGAGACCCCTTGCGCTTAACAGCAGTAATGGAGGATGCACTGGCGACATAAATGGTCCTATACTTGCAAGGGGAATAAACATTACTGTTACCATCTTGAAAGTATGGCACTATGCTGACATGGGGAATTTAACATTAATCCATAGGAGTAACTTTACTACGGCTGTATGCTAACGAGGGGAATTTAACATTTCTCTATAGGATTAACATTGATATGACCCTGTACTAACATGGGAAACTGAACATTAGTCCACAGTCGTAACATTTGTGTGGCCCTATACTGACAAGGGGAACTTAGCACTAGTCCATAGGATTAACATTATTATGACCCTTTGCTGACATGGAGAATTTAACATTAATCCATATGATTAAAATTAGTATGACACTATGCTGAAAAGGAAAACTGAACATTAGTTAACAGGATTAACATTTGTATGTCTCAATACTGACAATGGGAACCCAACATTAACCCATAGGATTAACAATAGTATGACCGTATGCTGACGTGTGGAATTTAACATTAGTAGGACCATATGCTGACAAGGGGAATTTAATATCAGTATGACCCTATGCTGACATGTGGAATTTAACATTAGTATCATCCTATGCTGACAAGGGAAAATTAGTGCATATGATTAACATTAGCATGGCCTGGTGCTGACATGTAGAATTTAACATTAGTATGACCCTGTGCTGACAAGAAGAACTGAACATTAGTCTATATGAATACCATTAGACTTTTGCAGAATGATACTGACTTTAAAGTTACAGAAATTATTACAACTAATATAGCTGTATGCTTCAACGTGGTGTTAAAGAATACAATTTTATATGAATGTATGAATTAGCTGTCCTGGATTTGCCTCCAAGCTTTTTAAATAAAACGCAGAGCTCTCTGGTTTAACTTATTTTAAATCTTCTTAACGTAAAAAAAATAAATATCGCTTGCCCTTTAAAAAATACTCGAGCGTTATTCGTGATTTATAGCGTATATAGAGGATGTATACACGTTTTTTGAATAGATATAAAGAACTATTTCACGAGTGAAGAGGAAACATTGTTCACCTTCTTGCATCTTGTCCAAATACCTAAATTTTATTTTTATTATATAATTTAAGGTAAATCCCTTTGAATTGCATGGATTTGTTTCTCAGTTTTATGTCAATGCGATCGACTGCTGAATTAACAAATCGATAAAAAAGAAGTTCCGAAATGTTACAACAATTTTAGGACAGTATCTTTTACAAATTTAGTTTGTGAATGTAATGCTTTGTCAATTTACTGACTGTTTTCATAAGAAACTGAAGATATTTTTTAATTTTCATTAACGTATTTCTTGCGCTGATTGAAACAGTGATCATCGCTGGGGTGGGGGTACTGTAGAAACATGACAGAACGGTCCAACAGACATCACATCCTAACATCATTAAACGACAGATCTTAACGATTGTGAGTTTACTTGTCAAGATTTTGATTTTTATTTCGGAAAGCTTGCATTGTGTTTGGGCAACAGACGCTGCACCCCAATTTCGATTATCATTTAATTTCGGTTTGCAATCGACACTAATCAATACCTGATTTCTCTCTCCTTTTTATGCATGACTATAATTGGGATGGCAGTTAAAATCGCTAATTGAACAATTCTATTACAATATGTAATGAAGAGTTTTTCTTAAAAATGTGTACCGTTTCTCGTTGAGTGTAAAAGGTTTACGATACACTATTGGTAACACAAAATATCGAATAGCGTGTGTATTTGTGTGTTGTATTTGTTTTTGTTTTAATTTTTAACGTAGCTTTAACAGTCTGAGTCATATAACTGCGATGTCTGCAGTGTAGCAGTTTATAGTGATGTCTAGCACTGGGGCATTGTTACGTATTCCCCCGCTTTGTTGGGGGTGGGTTGTAGTTGAATTTTGGTTATCGTTATCTAGAGGGTGATCGCCTCCGGTGTTATTGCCCGGATCGAGTAAATATCAATATAAAGTGTGAAACTTATAGGTGGGATAGATAGAGATCTGTGCAGATATATAAAACAGAATGACACGAGCCCCCGTACATAGAAAAAATAACAATTTAATCAATTACATAAACAAGCGTCATTATGCATTACATTAGGAAGATACACTTCTTTTTTAAATAAATCAATCACCGAATTTCAAAACACAAATACTTATATAAATAGCCGATCTGTTTTAAATGATAGAATTAGTTCGTCATAGAATCGAGTGAACAATCGAAGTCATTGCCCTGGTACAACTTCATAACCTGATTATTTCTGGTTCATTCCAAATTCATTGTGACTGTTCTATAACTGTTCTGGGACTGTTCGTCTTGGTCCTTTCCACTTTTCCCTTCTCCAAACTCTCTATTGTGTCGCCTCTTTCGGCCCTTGAACTTTGTGTGGGTAGGTGGATATGTAAGTACGTGATACGTAGAGACTTCGATAGGTCAGTACGTGGGTCTGTCCCGTGGAGCTATTTCACCTTCCAAAAATAAACAAAGAAGCAACCTAAATCTTCTGTCAGATATTCTACTGGGAATAGATCATTACTCCCCCTCTCGTTAGGTCAGATATAGTTCTATCGGAATTCAAACAGATACCAAAGGCTATCTGGTCAAGCCAAACATGGCAGACCATAAACAAACCTAGTTTCATAAGATTAATGTACATCCTAACGGCTATTTCATCCTGACTCACATTAACATCCCCAGAGACATCAGTTCCGGTCTCGTCTCAATTACACAAATGAATGAATGAAATTCATTACATGGCTTAACTACGTTATTTCTAGCGAATACACACATTCAAGTCTCTAGCATATATGAAATCTCACTTCATGGTTTCACAACGTTAATTTCAGTCAATACGCACTCAAGTCTTTATCATACGTGAAATCATCTAAGGTCGGTGAATTCACATGGATTCTCGTAACTCACATCAACTAAGGTAAGGCATGAAATTTTTAGAATACCTATTTTCCTATAACAATCAAGACGACACATTCAAACAAATTGTCAGACTTATATAAAGAATGTCATTGTACGGATTCATATAGATGAACTCACACAGTTGTATTCATATCAAGAAAATTGACCTACGAATTTAAACAAATAAATTCATGCAAATATAAGCAAATAAATCAAACAAATCGTTATATTGATATCAATGAATTACATGAGACTGGCGCAAAATACCTTGTGTTTTCAAGCTTCGCTCGCTTTTACCGCCAAAATCGTGTTCGTTGACTTTCCAGACATCCGATCCCTTGGATAATTATTTTACGAGTGAATTTCTTCTAAATTCAAACTCGGAGTCTCCTATATGTGTTTTCTCTTGCAGAAAAGTGTAAACTGACTAAAATTTTGTGATGGGAAATATTAAAACCAAGGATTTCGCGTGGGAATCACGCCCCTTATCTAGCGTAACCAATCCGAATTAAATATTATTCCCGCCTTTAATAACTAGGCGCCAAATTTGTAGTCTGCGTGACCTCTAAATTCCCAAATTACTAATCCTGGATAATTTAAAAATCTGACAATTCCGATACAAGATCAGTCTGTCTGACGGTTAAATAAACGAATGTTTAATTAAGAATCGTTTCTCTCCTGACACCTCCATTATAAATCTGTGCAGTATGGTGATTAAAACACGCGCCGGTCCCCATAAATCTATTGAATCGTTCACCTGCCCAAATTAATGTGCTCTTCATAGATCGACAGAAATTTGCACCCTTACAGGCATCATGCCACAGACATGTAACATCATGTCCCACCCAGTCACATGATCCAGTCCTAACACTGACCTTTTAATGCTGAGCGCCTAGCGAGGCAGCTGCTAGTACCATTTTTGCAAGTCTTTGGTATGACTCGGCCGGAGAGAGAGAGAGAGAGAGAGAGAGAGAGAGAGAGAGAGAGAGAGAGAGAGAGAGAGAGAGAGAGAGAGAGAGAGAGAGAGAGAGAGAGAGAGAAGAAGAAGAAGAAGAAGAGGAAAAAGAATTAGACCTATATATAGAAATACATTTATTAATAATATACATAAGGGCACTCATACTTCCTAAATGGAAAAAAGAATGCGGTTGCAAAGGTGATATCGCCACTGCGGATATATCATTTTTCTCACACCAATATATTTCAATATCTCATTACGAAATATATAATAGGGAATGACATCATCAGGCAAGTTAAACCAGGCTTTAGTAAATATTCCTGACACCTGAAGGAAAGTAATGCCTGAGCATGGAACTCGTTAAAGCGGGAGATTATCGCCTAATGAATTCGACATACTTTATTTAATAGACACTGATATTGAGAAAATAAGAGTTATTATGTGATTTACGCTATTGAGGGCCTAATGTGACTGACGATATTGACGGCTTAATGTGACTGACGATGTTGACGGCTTAATGTGACTGACTATATTGACAGCTTAATGTGACTTAAACTATTGAAAGACTGCATAGCCACATATGCCTATTGTGACTTCAGTTATAGAGGGACTCCAAAGTCACACATGCCTGATGCGAATGACGCTATTGACAGACCACACAGCCACACAAGCTTAATGCGACTGACGCTATTGTAATGTGACTGACGCTGTTGACAGACCACACAAGCCTAATGCGACTTACGATATTGACAAACTGCATAACCACACACGCCTAATGTGACTTGCGCTATCGACGGACTACTTACCCATTATCCATCTATTCCTAAATAATAATAATGAAAGTATTAATGACAAATAAAAACAAAAAACAACTTACACGATGATCATAGTTGGAAAATATTATACAGCAACTGGGCGAAGTCCAGTTCATTAGAGCAGTTCATTTTCTTACCGGTCAGATAGCCAGGAAGTATAAAAGAAGTGGATCAAAATAAATGTATCCCTTTGTAAATTCCGGACAATGATACCACCAGAATACACTGCAGTATATTTGAATTAATCAACAAGAAAAATACACTACATGCCAGTCCTTATTTTCTACATAGGACCTTTCTTTAAATAACTCACCACCCCTAATCCCTCTCCTGCATGATATTCGCTGTTCAATTACTCCTCAAAATGCGAGGGAAAAACTTCTGATGTTATTATGTTTAAACTTTATAAAGAGAGAGGAGCGATTTTGTTTTATGTTCTTTATATTTTTTTAAATATTTATTTTTATTGTACCATGTCTCCAGGTATCTAACAACTGGACGGATTGCAATTGTCGCTATAATCCTTCTATTTCATCTCTCACCTTTCAGTCAGATTTTTTATTATATGATCACTTTGTAACATGCTGAGGACGAAATCGAATCGTTTAAGTATGTTTACAGGTCATGAATGAACTACGCTGATGTTTATCGCATAATTAGACTATCCATATTTTCTGCGATTTTCTTCCTCCATATAATTTTCAAAAAGCATTGTTCTTCAAGTCCTGACTGTTAGCGGCACAGTAAATATTGCTTCCATTTCACACACCTTATCATTACTGTACCTCCATTTCACATCACCTTATCATTACTGTGAGTCCATTTCACATGACTTAATCATTACTGTGCTTGCATTTCTCATGACCTTATCATTATTGTGCTTGCATTTCTCACGACCTTATCATTACTGTGCTTCCATTTCTCATGACCTTATCATTACTGTGCATACATTGCTCATGACTTTATCATTACTGTGCTTCCATTTTCTCACGACCTTATCATGACTGTGCTTCCATTTCTCATGACCTTATCATGACTGTGCTTCCATTTCATATGACCTTATCATTACTGTAACTCCTCCTCACATGACCCTATCATTACTTTGCTTTGAATTTACATGAACTTCTCATCAGCGCACATCCATTTCCCATGATCTCATCAGGAAGTTGGTACGTATTCGTTAAAATGGAAGTACGTACATTCGGACGATTGTATTACTTGGCGTTTTTAAAAATTTTTGGGAAAAGTTTTGTGTTTTAATTGTAATAGGTTTTATGTTATTTTTTTTTCTAAATTGTAACTTCTAACGAAACTCATTTTATAGCATACACGCCACATTTGTCCCGCGCTCTATCAACTCGTGTGCGGTCAATACCTCTTCCTCTTTCCTTTCACAAAAATAATATGGGAAAGCCAGTTTCATCTTTTAGCAATTTTTGCAATTATATTATCTCTGTTTGCACTCAGACAAACTGTGGAATGACAGCCCTTCTGGCCTTCTGCAATATTTAGCCCTTGTCAGCAAACCTGGCAATCACAACAGATCAGTTTTATTAAGACGTATTAAACAAGGATACCATACAAACCTGATTTTGCCAGGCGACATCGAACTCAGTCCTGGTCCTAACAATGTACTTTGTGGATTGTGTTCAAAGCAGGTTAGAATAACTGGCAATGTGATGGAACCATTATAGATGGATGGGTATTGTTACGATTCTATGCCGTAAAACTAAATAACAAAAAAGAGTGAAGACAACAAACTTTGTAAAATTCAAAAAATAATTTATATCGATAGAATACAAAGTGTAAATGAGAAAAAAGAACTTACGGTATTGCGAATTAAATCCTCAAATAATCCAAGAATTACAGACGCAAGTCCTAGTAATTTCAAGCCCTAAATAAAATTCAGTACAAATCCAAAAACTGACGGCGATGATGTGTCTGTGGTAGCTTGTAGACTGTTGAAGTGCCAAAAGTCTTTTGTTAAATCACAGTAATATAATTCCAGGTTTGAATTAACTATAAATCCCAGTGAATGTCTCTCTCCAAGAATTTTATCTGAGCACTTTTGTATTTCCAGAGAAAATAGTCACTTGAATTCAATAATCTGAATACATAAATTTTCAAGACCAATGAAATACTGGACACAACATATAATACAACTTAAAAGTGTTAGGTCTTAAAGCAAACTGAAAAAATCCTCTCAGTTACAAGATTATATAGTTCTCTACTTGACCTTAGCCCACAATTAGCATTTTTAGCAAAACAAATAATTACCTAATGGAAAATAACCTTCTATAATGATCCTGATGTTTACAAAATACAAACTATAACTTAGATTATGTAATATTCACTTAGGAAATATCAAAACCTAGACCTAGACCCAAATAAACATATTTAGTTCTATTAATAATACTACTAATTTTAATCCCATACACATAGAGAATAATTTAGCTATGTATTAGTTGTTTACACAGAAAATAAATAAAATTCAATTTGCGTCGAGCAGAAATGAACACAATTTTAGACAAGGTCAAATCCAACATACAATGTTACATTACAATGGTTTATAATGAAAGAAAAAATTAAAATAAAAGTAACTAACAAACGAAACAAATTAAATATTGTTACGTGTCTAGGCTCGTACAAAAGTAACAAAGAAAAGAGTGAAGCCAACAAGCTTTGTAAAATTTAACAAAATAATTTATTTTCCTAGAAAACAAGGTAAAAATATGAAAAAGGACTTACGATTTATGAATCAAATCCAAAATTAATCCAATAATTAAAAATATAAGTCCTATCAATAAAAAGTTCTAAGTGAATCAAAGTTCGAATCCCGATGAAGTTCCAAGATGGAAGGCGATGACGTCTTCTATAACCTGCTTTGTGTTGTCGTGTCAACAGTTCCTTGTTGAATCACCAATAATAATATTCCGGGTTTAGAATTCCGAATAATTTTTAGTAAATGTTTTTGTCCAAGAATTCTGATGAGCACTAGTATTTTCCAGGGTAAATAAATTATTAATTCCGAGAAATAGAAAAATTAAAATCAAACTGACAACAACAGAAATACCTTTGAGCCCGAAATTATGAATTATGACTGACCAAAAATCACTATGAAACGTCAGTTTTAACCCTAACTGAAACGCAATTTAGATTCCCGTGATGGGTCACGTGATCACTTAATTCAAGCGGCGTTGTAACACCACACGCCAGCTATCACGTCTGCCATGGACGAATTCGATTCTACTGAACGAATCTTACTATAAGATTCAATAATAAAAAAATTTGAAAAAGAGTTGTTTACTACAAAGCTGAAACTGGCTCTGAATCTAGGTCACCAAAAGATACAATGTTTCAAACTATTGACTGTTTATCAGGTTAAAGAGGACTGAATTGAATTTTCTGGAAAAATGTCAAATCCAGTGAATAAAGTTATCATTACAATAACATGTAATGAAATAAATATAAAATAAAAAAGAATTTAAAACTAACACACAAGTAATTAAATTACATATACATAACAATATACATAAACAGTAGTAACAAAAATGAGTAGGAAAAATGAATATCAGACGAGAGCAATTGGTTTTGCTCTAAATGCACTTCAGATTGTGGGCTTTGTATTGGGTAGGTCTTTAAGTTGCACAGGGCTGTGGATCCACAACAACTGCTCATGAATGGGTAATTGAGAATATAATGAAATTCAATATACATTATGTACCGTTATACGTCCTAATTGTTAAATTCTAAATATATGTGGCTCTTGTTTTGAAAACAACCATTCAAACGGAACAGGAAGTGGTAACACTTCATGCAAAAGCGAAATACATCAACAATAAAATGAATAATAAAAAACATCTGAAGTTTTGTCAAAGAACGTAAAGAACACATGGATAAGAATTTGGAGTTACTTTCCTTTATAGATGGCGAAAACCCAGACATCGTGGCTATCAAAGAAACTCAAACTAATAACACAGTCACCACCGCAGAATTATTTCCAGACGTATGCAATTTCAATGTGTATAGAAATGATAGAAATTTACATGGCATAGGGATATTGTTACTGGAACATAATGATCTTTTCACATGTTCTTCTAGCCGAATTGGGCAATGAATCAGACTGTTTCGGACAAATTCGTAGCGAATGGATCAAAGCATTACATAGAGGCAGTTGGTACCGAGGGCGAGCCGTAAACTGTGACTATATTTTTATACTGAGACAACAGCTTCCGAAGATAAAAACTTCTAAGAACCGACATAAAGCCCATATACATGTCATGGGGAACTTAATTATAATGGGGGACTTTAATTAGAGTAGCATTGACTGGACAAACAAAACATGTATATTAGGGAATAAGCTTCCAGCTCAGAGTGCCATGTACTGGTTGATATTATGAATGAATATGTCTAAGAACAAATAGTAGAGTTTTCAACTCTTGAAATAAATGTCCTACTCCTCGTTCTGACGTCAGTAACAAGCACGTTCTTACACGTTCGTTCATATGATCGGTTGTGTGACCATGATGTTATAGTTTGTACCCAATCTATACAAGTATCAGAAAACCAAATCGTTGGAATTGTTTTTGTTTACCAAGGAAATTTCGATGCAACTAGATCTGAAGTTAGCACCTTTACAAACTTCCTGTATTTAAATGGTCATAAAAACAAGAGAGATTTTGATGTAAACTGGAACATTATAAAACGTTTACAGTTGAAGAAAATGTAGTAGATCAGTTGTTTCGGTGCCTTCAATTACAAACAAAATTAGAGAAACAAACCTTATGTTAAAGCAAAACGTACCAGCAGTAAAAAATTAAGAACAAAATGGAGACAGTTAATAGGTGAAATTACAGAAAATGTTAAAAATGCATGCTAAATACATCTCAACAAAAGATTGGAAACCTCAGATTCGAAATCGTTCTGGAAAGACATTAACATCCAACAGAAAGATTTCAAGGGCATTCCTTTACTTAAAACAGATACCAAATTAGCAGAAATACATACTGAGAAAACTGAAACACAGTACATACAATTCTGCCGTGTTTGTACCCACTTCAGCGATATGGCGTAATCAAAACTAGCATAACATATTAACATAGTAACGTGTTCAGGAGTTAAGACCCTGCAACATGGGTTAAATCCTTCGAAACGTTGCACTCTGATGATATGCATCCACAAATACTTAAAGAGCTGTCTTCAGAGTTGGTATCGGCGCTTACACACCTCTTTCAACAATATTTGATCATATGCAGCATCCCAGAGGATCGTCTCCAGCATATCTGTATCCGCTGTTCAAAAAAGGTGATCGTTCAATGGCCAGTAATTATCGTCTGGTCTCACTCACCAGTGATCTTCCTAAAGTGCTAGAGCATATTGTGTTTTAATACCACGAAGTACTTAGATCATTCCTTCTTTAAATTACAGAGTTATGAAAGACAAATATAATGTGTTATTGATGATTGGGCTAAACATTACGATAAAGGTTATCAAGTTAATAATTTTGTACTAGACTTTTGAAAAGGTTTTAACACTGTCCTAAAAGTTTTGTTAACAGTAGATAATTTCCTTATAGAATTGTAGACAAAACTCTACGCTGGTTAAACTCTTGTCTTTTCGTTTTAGAAAACAATGTGTGATGGCTAATGGTTAAAAATACTATGTGGTTCAAAGAAGATTCTGGAGTTCTTCAAGGCACGATACTTGAACCAGTTCTTTTCGGCTTGCACATCAATGAAATTATGATTGAAATTGATTTAAAAAATCAATCTCTTTGCAGATGACTGTACATGCTGCAGATTAATCATAAATCTAGCAGGGGATACCAAAATACAATAAAATGACCATAATAAACAAGGACAGTGGGCACGAAAATGGGGCATCTAACCTAACAAAAATGCAACATGATACAAATGACAAGAAATGCAATAAAAAAGGCCACATGATACAAATGACAAGAAATGCAATAAATCCTGAATGTCATCTTCATTGTATGTTACTTGTTTAGAAGATCGTTTAAAATACAATATGTATGTCATAATTATAAAAGATCTCAAAAGGACGTAAAAAAGACGTATTTTATTATTTTGCCCACAAAATGGGAGAGAATTAACGTTATAGGGATTAGATAGATGTATTTTATATTATGCTTCTACAAAATCAATTTTTCCGATATTATTTTCTTGTCCAGGTTTACTTACACATCGAGCAGTATATTCTTATTTGGACATGAGCTAAACTCTTCTAGCCTTTGTACTTCAACCCAGGCCCGGCCCTAGGGCAAGGCGAACGAGGCAACCTCCTTGGGCCCCGCGCTTCTCCGCAATGCAATTTTTATTTTGCTTGGGGCCACACGCTCATCGCTTGCTGCCTTGGGCCCCGCACATCCTAGGGCCGGGCCTGCTTCAACCGTAAATAAATGACTGACAGTCTATCTCATTATTCAACCCCTGACATTCTTCATCGCATTCTTGATAGGGATTTTACATTGTGATGAGGATGATATCACATTTATCAATCAGCCGAGGGCATCCGAGCAAAGGAAGCCTGTAGGCATTTCTGGTAGAGACCCTATTGCCTAGCTATTATACATTGTTTGCGAGACTTTTATAATATGAACAATACACGCGCCGTTTGTCACGTTGTGTAGAACGCCTTGTTCAATCACATTTAGCTAATGAATTTGTGTAATTCGAGTAAATACGAGCCAGATATAAAATATGAAGTTTATTTACAAAACCCATTTTTAGTCATTAATCGCGAGCTCGATCCATCAAATTCTATTCGAGATTAGATTAACCTCCTAAATACTCGAGCGAGCGGGGCGGAAGATTTTGCCTGACAAGGTAATTTTCCGATGTCACATCCGATAACTGTTGATGGATTCTGTAGAAAGCTAAGTATTTACTAATGATAATCCTACGATTGGGATGTCACACGGGAATAAAACACCCTAGACATAAAGAAAGAAGGGGGTTATTCAAGCTTGCGGAGCAAAAACATTCTGGATGTTTAATTATTATCAAGGTCAAAGTTTGAAACCACTGATTTTTATGACCCCGCCACGACAAGTGAGCGATCTAATGAGGCACAAAAAAATCCCCCACAGATTTGGACTGATCTTATTTGTTTGTTTTTAATGCATACTGCCACCTTATCTGAAAAATGATGCTTGCTCATAACAATCGATGTTACAACAAGAAATTGGTAAATCATTGGGAATATTATTATGGTCACCTTGTCTTTCTTTTAACAATGATATAGTTTCATAATGGCATTCATAGAGATCAGAATATGAACTTTCAATTTGGTTCCTATGTAAGACCGTTCAGTTCCTTATACTTATTAAACATATAACTTCACAATGTCAACGGCACCCCGAGTTGCTGAGTGGCCTAAAGTGCTCGTTTCTACAGGTAACTCTCATCACATCTCTCTCTGCGCGATTTCGAGGCTCGGGTTGGCCAATTAAGGTATGTGAAAAAGTTTGCCCGTACCTTCCAGTGGGTCGGTAGTTTATCTCGGTATTTCCCATGGTTCTTCCTCCACCAAATATATACTGGCAGTCATGTATAGTCCATCATGTGCTGAAAATGGCGTTAAATCCACAAAAACCAAACCAAACCATGCAACCAAAATTCACAAAAAGATACGACTACCGATTTAAGTTCTTTCTCTGTTTTTAAAAAAGTTAATGCTTTCCAACAGATCATTTGAAAGTAACTGAATCTCAATATCGCAGAAATTCTTTGTGAGTCGTGAGACGAAAAAGTTCGAATAATTTCATTGAAAATGAAATCAAAACTATAACTTCCATGTTAAATTCAAAGTGTAAATAACTAAAACGACAATAAACGTCATTTAAACAAAACGATTTCAGATTGGAACAAAATACAATGATATGTGGAATGCTCACCGAATAAAAACTTAAATCAATGATAATTTTATTTTTCTGACACAACCCGTTTGATCTGGGAGAAATTGTATGTTACAACAGTAAAGGCAAGAGCATACATTCAGTCATTCAAGGCGAATTTACTTTCATGTCCACTTATAACAAAGGACCAAGGGCATGTTGAGTAACATCTGCATCATTGGAACAAACTAAACAAAATGCAGGTCATGGCACAGGCATTGAACTCTTCTAAATCGTACAGTTTTGATTTCTGTCGACACAAATTCGAAACTTCAGTCCTATTTAGCGTGTTGCTAAGGCAATGTTTGTTAGGGTACACAAAAATTGTTCCTACGTAGGTCATTTTGAGCCTGCATTGAAAGTGTATTATGACCTTGTATGCATTGTCGTGATGAGATCTGGTGTATCGTCCCAAAATCTCGCAAAACGTGCAGGCAATTGGTGGCGCCATCTAGAGGGCACAATATGCCCGTGAATTTAATTTATAACAAAGAGAATGTAAAGATGTATAGTTGCGCTGGTGGAAGACATGAAGAGCTCTTGCAATGGCCCCTCCCCTGTCGTCCCTAGATCCGTTTTGTGATCTTCGGCGTTTGTTAGCTATTATATGTAATCCTCACCCTTCTAAAAAACATGTGAATACAAATAAACAGGAATTAGGTGATGAAACATAGCACGATAGTTCCAGTAGCTGTAGGGTTTAACCTTCAGTAATAGACGATAAAAGTTAATGATTGTACAATTATCCGAGAGGTATTTAAAATAAAAGATACAGGCAAAACTTGATACAGAGTTGTATCCTAATGTCTGGTTGGTTCTAATGACAATGGTACCCTTAGTTCGGACAATATTGCCTCCTGACGGCCATCTTGGAGATATTATTATCACCACTCCTCCTTAAAATACGGTAATGATGACACGTGTTCTACCACTTGAAAGCTTCTATGAGATATGTGTGATTTGGATTTTTAACGTAGCTTTAACAATTTTTCAGTCATATCGCTACGATGTCTGCAGTGTGGCAGTTTATAGTGATGTCTTGCACTGGAGCATCACGCTGCAGAAATGTATCATGATGTCCAACTCACATTATCCTGACACCAGGCCGACCAGTCTTAACATTGACCTCTTAATGCTGAGAGCCAAGCGAGATAGCTGTTAACACCAATTTTATGTCATTGGTATGGCTCGGCCGGGGTTCGATCGACCGCATCCAAGGTCTTTTGAGATAAAATAGGTCCTCAATGACAATGGTGACATTTAACATGATGTTCATTTTGTTGCCATTGTTCCTTAACTAATAGACCGCTCCGGTGGCCTAGTGGTTAGAGCGTCCGCCTCGGATGCGGGAGGTCGTGGGTTCGATCCCCGGTCGAGTCATACCAAAGACTTACAAAAA
>JAECUM010056738.1:0-14717 GCA_016617855.1 Megalonaias nervosa | reverse complement strand
TTGTATACTGGTAATCGTGAATGTATTACCCTGACCATGGATGGTCCACGTTGAGCATTATATACGATCATTTTATTATAGTAACTGTATCTAATTATATTTAATCACTGTGGTAGTCATCGGCGATTTCATTAATGAGGGATCGATACACATTAATATCCATGATACCGCCTGTAAATAATCGTTTACAAATATCAGCTGCTTCATTAATAATTTCTGGGGAATTATTACCAGGTCGTTTTCCTCCAATGAGGATTTCTAGTTGATCAATATCAGCAAGGACGTTATTAGGACATGGAGTAATAAGACCACGTCCTTGAGTAGTAAGACCGCTTCCGGTAGAAAATTCTGATAGTCCTAATGCTTTAAAAAATAAATCATATTCTTCTTCTTTACTTGGGTTCTGTTGTTGTCTTTTTACTTTTTTTGGTGATTCTGGATATTCACGCAGTGATCCCTCCAATGATTTTTGTGATTTTGGAGATTGTGTTTTTAATTTTTGTTGTCGTGTTTGCTGTAGTATTTGTTGTATTGATGGTGGTGATAATTGTTGTTGTTGTGGTAGTGGTGATAATTGTTGTTGTTGTGCAGTATAGTTATCAATCTTATTTTTATAATTAATATATTTTGGATCGCTGTTTCGAGCTTGATTAACGTTATAATATATGCGAAATATCCATTTGTGCCAGGTATCCTCACTTACGGGATCATCAGCGAATTCAGATTTAAAAAATTGCTTTCGATCATAATAACTTCTCACAGCAATCTCACCTAATTTTAGATCTTCGGCTTTTATATTAAAATTAATAGCTTTTTCGGTAAACTTTTCAACCAGATTAACCCTGGCTCTTGCTTCTGATTCTTTTTCTGGTTCCGGTATACGATGTTTTATATCACCTACTTCAGCACAAGTTTGGTCAATACCTTCAAGTATTTGTTGTATTGGTTGAGCAGCAGCTATTTCAGCTGGAAGTTCTCGTAAAATCCTTTTTGTTTGTTTTGTTCTTTCTGCTATTTTTCCAGTTGCTTCCGCGGTTTTCTCTAACGTTGGAAGAAGACCTTTAGTAGTCTCTGTAATAGGTTTAAATAATTGTTTTGCATCCTCTGCAAATAATTCAACTTGAGATTCCTGACGTGATTGTAGTTGTTGCTTGACAGAATCACGGACAGGTAAATATTTTTAATTGCCTCTAGTCGCTCACGAGCTAATTTAGCTGAATGTGGTTCTCCAATATTCATTATTGATATAACAATGATTTAATTACTACAGCAGCAGAGGAGGTGAACGACCAATATTGAGTGACCCGGTGAGTAAACGAAACACACCATAAAATAAAAACAAAGAGTCGGAGATAAAGTAATGAGATAAGCTAAACCAATTAGAGAAATCTCATAGTCAGTTAGAGGCTTTGGTTTAACGTTATCGACATTATTTTTTTCAGCCTTTGTAAGAACTTTTTTTTTAGACAAATGACGATTCAGACAAGTGGTCTGTTCACCTCCTCTGCTGCTGGTGTCTATAAAACGCATCTCACCTAAAGTAACTGACATATATTTTTCAAAATTATTTGGAATACACTTGATCATGCTATCGACTTTTAAACGAGACGTTATTTCAGGATCACCAAAAGCTTCTACGATAGTGTGGCTGTCGTATCCTCGGAAATTGTGAAGAACAACTGAAATAAAATCATGAAACTTTAGATTACATTTATCGTGAGCCGCTCCACGATATTGTCCGGTCAAATGACAATGATAACGTACTTTTTATTACCAGGCGAGTCAAAGTCTTTTTCACAAATATGACAAAATTCTGCTTGTTTGTGATCAGATTCTTCTTGAGATGTCAGTTTTATCATTGGAATGATTCTTCTTAAACGATTAAATATATGATCAACTTCACTAATCAACTGCTTGAATCGCCAAACAGCTGGATCTTTACCGCGGTGTATTTTAATTGATTTGGATAAACTTGGATTAATACAACAAACTATCTTACACGCGACTCCGTATATAACATGATTTTGAATTTTTCTTGTACTTGATTGGTTAGCATTATTTTCTGCGCCAAGCATAGGCTGAAGTAAACATTCGAAGTCGGCGTATACAACGAAAGGTATGTTTAGTTTATGATTAAGATCAACAAACCGAAGAATATTTGTTATCTTCGCCTGGCATTGTTATTCGTTGTTTATTTTTACAATACTGTAGATGTTTTTGTAATTTTTCATTGTCAGAACAGCTTTATAAACAACGATAAGAGAAGTACTTATTTTATTTTTTGTTATACTGTTTATCAATAAGTCCGTTGAAGTTTTTGATCCATACTTAATGATTTTTATAAAACAATAAGTTTAATGTCGATTGCGAAGCTTTTTCTGAAATATACCTTGGATAAACGTTTTCATGCTCGTCAAGACCAACTACATTAACTGAAATATTATTCTGTTTTTCAAACTTCGGTATTTGATTTTCTGCAACTGGAAAGTTAATACCAATGAACTTTAATTTTGTAACGTGACTAAAACCTTGTCAACACGATCGGAGTGTTCTTTTGCCTGAAACATATCAGAAAGAACGGTCCACTGGAAACACATGTTATCAAAGTTTGTTACGATTATACAGCATTTTTTATTTTTTATTTTTTGTGGCAGGTCAATATACCCAGCGTTATTAGCGCCGCCACCACGTAATACGTTATATTGCATTGTGTGAAATAAAATTTCAGTATTCATCTCAAACTTCCAACCAGAACCTGATTCGGTAAATTCTTCTTTTTCCAAATTTCCTGGTGTATTTTATCAGCTAGCGATGAAAGATTAGTTCCAAGCAAAACACGCTTCGATTTTACGTTAATGAAAGGGTCTGCAATTTCCTCGTCAGTCAACTCTTCTGTCACAAGTAGCTTTGAGAATATAACGTGATAATGCACTAGGATTTTCAAACCCTTATGTTTCTCAAGTTCAAGTTTTATAGATGGTTCTGACAAAGGAAAAAGATTCGTTGTGGTGAAATTTACTTAAACGATTTGTTTATCAAACCGATAGCTGTTGTCAAATTCTTCGAAAGCAGTAGCTATTTTTGTAGGTTCTCCTATAAGGCTCATTTTCGCTATATCACGTAACTTCAGCATTGTTATATAATGTAATATCATATCTCGAATTGATTGTTCAAACAGGTAGCTCACCGGTCGAAGGGCTAGTCAAGCAATCAGAGATATAACATGCTTATAGTATAATGCCATAGAATCTGGCACAGACAAGCGCAAGCGAGCAGGAATATTATTATGTTCACCCCAAGTACAACATGTACGCGGGAAATATGTTAGGGTCGGTGATACACGTCAAATTTGGGAAACCGTTCGGTAATGCAACACCAGCTGGTTATAAGATTAGCGTTAAAGGTGAAAATGCTGAGAGAATTGAAATTCTAAAGAAAGATTTTATTTATACGTTATGTTGCGATGATATTCCAGAAGGACTACATGTATATCATGCTAACTGCGAGGTTTCCGATGATACTAATGAAAACTTATCTTTACAAAATGAGTTTCAGCCACATCGGGTATTTGGTCTTTACGAGAAGAATGATAAAGAAATTATTCGAAAAAGAAAAACGAAAAAAATTGCTGGTCTCATGAACAATATGGGAGGTTTGTTGGTTAATATAGCCATATATTTGTTTATGAAACGTTTAACCGACCTATATCAGATGGTTTAATAATAGACCACGTCAACCGCATTAAAACCGACAATTGTTAAATAAACCTCGATCTTGTTACTCAACAGGAAAATATTAGACGAGGACGAGGTGGTAGTATTAATTTTAAATGCCCGGCAAAACCTATTGTTTCATTCAATCTTGAAACAGATGAGGAACTCAAATTTCCTTCGATGACAGTTGCGGCAAGATACTTCAACGCTGATCCTAATGTAATAAAAATTGTCGCAGATGGAATAACAAGATCAACTTTTTCAAGGAAACGCAATGCTAGGATCGTCTTCCGATACAATGATAACTAAACTATTTTCGCGAGCTCGTCTCGACTGATGCAGCTATGACACTACAACATGATGGCGTCTATATCATATACTACACGAACCTTTTTATTATCGTATACTTGCTTTATTTCCGAATCTGTCAATACAACTTTATTATTCCTGCCGTGAACTAAAAATAAACTAACCGAAATATTTTTTCGCCCGCTAATACATTTTATACAGCATATTTTAGTGCGCCAATGCCGTATACTTTTGTCTGCTCGATATATCTTATTTTGTCCGTCGTTATGTTATTTAAAGTTATATAAAATTATATAATGAGTCTTTTAGAAATACTAAAGTATATCTATGATACATTAGATGCTAACGTCGACGAAGATGATATCAACGTCAAAGTCAGCGAAGCTGACGTCGATATCAACGTCAACGTCAGCAAAGATGATGTCGATGTCAAAGTCAAAGTCAGCGAAGCTGATATCGATGTCGAAGACGAAGTCGCCGCAAAAACTTCATGGGACAAGAAAAAATATGGAAGACATACAACTGGCAGATATAACGTAAAATATCATATCACAAAAAAATTTTAAAATTTAATTTTACAATAGATTGAAATCAGTCGTTTTGGTTGCTGATAAAACCGTTCTTAAACGTCAAAACTCCAGACCGATAGAAAAATAAAAAAATTCGATTTCATATTTGTCAAGATATTTAAGCTAATGTCGATTTTCTGACGATCGCCGACGGTATCTGATATCGTTATGTAAATCAATAAAATGTAAATCTGTCCTACGCGAATATGAAAAAAAAATCTACAAAAAACCCCAACAAAACCATTATTTAGCGGTATTAATTAATTGTTTGGTCGGTATCCAACTATTAAATTTATCGCTGTACCCGTGCACTTCACAAGGCTTTTATGGCCGCGCTTTTTGATTATATGTTCGATAACGAAAACATCTTGTTCAGTTTTTTTGTAGTTCTTGTTCGTGACACTACTAATTACTGGTTCCCCTGCTAGATCCTTTAGCGGATATGTTACAGGAATTGTCAGCAAAACTTTATCAACTACAAATACTTCTTCACTCCAGTTTGGAGTAAATCCCTTTTCAAATACTTTTCTGTTAATAAAATTCTAACTCGATCATCGACTTTTAATTTGTGTCTGCGGTACATGTTTTTGTTTGCTAGTATAGGATTTTGAAACTTTAGTGACATTTTAGTTGCTCTGTGTTTTGTGTTATTGTATTTATCAACTTTCTGCGGAAGATCATCAATATACTTGTTTGTGATTTTAGCTGTCAAATGTTTATGAATCAGCTCGTTTAGCGTACAATTAAATCTTTCAACGACAATGCTTTTACCTTCATTTCCCGTAACATATTTTTTAAATGTTATTTTGTTCCAAAAACTGCTCAAATTTTTTATTAAAAAACTCTGCTCAGTGATCAGTCCAAATTGTATTTGGTTTTCTTTCAGTGCTAACGATACTTTGTTTTAACGCATCAGTTATCGATATTCCTGTTTTATCTATAACGCGTATTTACTAAAAATATCGATAGCGTTGAACAAGTATTTCTTTGGAACGCCATCGGCGCCAACATTAAACTGAGCAACATTTGACATATCTACTAAAGCTACCTCCCAGATATAATCAACGGCATTCGCGACAACCTTACGCGGCTGAAACTATTTTTTTTTAGGTTTGTGTAGTTCTGATGCAAGATCATCATACAATTTTTTTCCAAGTCAGTCTCTACCGAGACTGAGATTATATTTTGCTGTGATTAATCCTTGAACTAGCCTTCTATCAAATCGTTCTAGCAGATTTACAGGTTTCATATCATTAAGTTCATCTAGCATTACCTTATCACAACTATGCTTATCTTGTTCATTATCACGGTAATATTTGTCGTGACGCATTGCTATCGCATCAACTTGATTATAAGGCTCTTGACCTGGCAATGGCTTATTGTTTTCATCTAGTTGTTTGTCAAGTGGATTATACGGCCCAGTGTAGGTTTGCCCGGGTAATGTCCAACCTCTTTTGGTTTCGGTAATTTTTCAATAAATGTTTGGATATCCACACCAGAGCCAATTACTTCACGGCGATTACGGGATTGACAATAAGTAACAATTTTATCTTGTACATTACAAAGATCTTTAACACAATCATAATTGCACATTGTTTTATTCTTTTAATCGTCGACAAAAATAACTCCGTCAGGGACACCAGATCCAAACGTTGGTTGAGCCGTCAGAGTCTTCGAAGAATAAAGAATATTCTTTTCAACCGCAAACAGCACAACTACTTTTAAACATCGGTCTGTTGTTTTTTATTTTTTCTATGTTCTCATCCTTGTTAAGCCTTTAGTTTTACATTGAGGCAATATGTTGACTACGCCGATGGCTGTGTCATTTTTTTGTATATTCGATTGTCACACAAAATTAATCGCTATGTTATCATTGTTTTTGCTCGGATACCTATCGAACTGTAAAACAAAATTTAGAAAATTGGGATCTCTTGACATCTTTCGTATCAACATAATACAATAATATCCACAAGCGGATGTTCCGATTGGTTATAGTTGATTTGATGAGTAATTTACTCTTTAAATTTTTTTTTTTAAATATATTTTTTTATAAGATCATTCGGAGGAAGTCCTAACGAATCAAAATAATTGTTATCGTAAACAGCAACCCAATGAGTACCCGATCCATCATTAAAGTTTTGTATATTTACAATACACGAACCACCTGCTGGTACATTATCAAGTTCGTCTTTAGAATATATTCCGTGAAATCCCTTCTCAACTTCGGATTTTAATTTTTCAAGTATATCAAAATTACTCAACGGCAACGACAAAGTCGTCGAGGCCGTCAACGGCAAAGCCGTCAGCGGCGTCTTGTCCCTGGTAGAGTCATTACGCGTCCGATTCCTAACAGATTCGGAATTAGACTGCCTGCTAATCCCGCTAAAGGTGGAGTGACTGGAAGAAATCCACCTTGTTTTATTTTCCTCGGCACTAGCTGGCGTTTTGTTGTTGTTTTCTTATTTTCATTTTCGCCGGTGTTCGTGTTTTGCTTGGCATTTTTTTTTATTGTCACACAAAATTAATACGTTGACAAAGTCCGAATTTGTCGTTTTTAACGATAGGTTTGTTTGATACCGTCTCCGGATACCGCTCATTTAGTTACTCCTGATACTGCCCCTGACGCTGCTGCTGGTCCTAGTGTTCCTAACACTGGTAAAAATGTTGGTATTGCCCTAGCCACAACAGAAAGTTCTGGTCCAAGAAATCCGCCATGTTTTGCCACCGCTGTTGTTTGCGCAACGGACAGTTTAAGAACAAATGGCTTACCGCGATCGAGTGTATTGATTTGTTGTTGCGTCAACATTACTGTTGTGACTTTGTCACCAACAACAGAAGTCGCTGGAGATATATTTAAGGAAACAGAATTGCGTTTAGCGACCGCTGTTGATAATTTTTCAACTTGTCCTGGCGTTAGATATATTTCTCTGGTTGTGTATTGGTTTTTCATTGTTCATACTTGTTTGTCACACAATACGTGAGACGAATTAAACTTGTACCGTCATCCTACCTTTCACCGAGTCAATTGTCAAGAATCTATCGCTAGACACAAGCGCAATACGTTAAAAGGAGCCGCTGGAACTCATCCAAGCGTCCAAGTTACTTCTATTTCCGCGGTTGAATTAATCAATCGTTCGGGGTATTTTGATACATTAAAGAAATAGATCGGATAAAGCGTACGAAATTCTTCGATGTTAATATGTGATCCGCTGTCGGCGTCCTGATATTTTTGCATCGCTTCCATCAGATACATATACGCTCTCGTAACGTTTTTACCAGCGTCGGCTGTAAAATTACATTCGATTACTCGTTCCGGGTACTGTTTGGAGTTTATTCTGACAAACATTCTTCTTACGTCAGCGTTATCAAAAACATAGTTATTTTGTAGCTGACTACCCAGTCTCGCCGTTTGCTGAAAAACAACAAATACATACCTTGGTAATTGTTCGCTCGAAGTAGGTGTAGTCGGTTGTGTTAGGAACAGTTGTTTTAAATATTTTTATTTTGGAGAAAATAAATCATTTTTGTAAAAACTTCTAACGTTATATTAAGTTCTGTTAACCTAGCTACTGATGGATCAATTCGAGGCATCCAATGCGTCAATTTCGTAATCACAAATTTTGCATCCGCTTCACCATCCCGAATAAGACAATTATTTTGGTCTTATAGTATGGTTCATCCCTCGAAATACCTTATGGTAGTGGTGACAAATTCCAAATATTGTGATTAACGGCAACATCAATGTTATTTGTTGTGATTCCGCCGCGAGCGCTTTTCGTTTGGCATATCTCTCGTTGTAACGTTGTTGTCATATATTCGTAACTGCAGCCCTTATTGCATCTCCAGTAGCACCAGCCGTATCGCCAGCTGTATTTGCGATTAAGTTATTATCGTCTGCGCCAGAAGCACCAGCACCAGTTCGAAACTCACTTTCAACAGATAGTCCAAGTCCAGTATCCTTGAACCACATCATATTTGTTTCGATTGATCTGGAATAATCATCGCTAAATGAAACAATATTTAATATTGTACTTGCAACTGGTAACCAATTATCAATGTCCTCCACGGTTTCATTTGCCAGTTGATATCGTGCACTTTTAAACAAACTCCAGCCATAGTTTACAAGTGCAACTTCTGTGCCGGCTGCGATATCACCATCAGCTGTTGTTAATGTCCTACCACGAACTTTCAGCATCGCCTTGTGCGGTATTAAAAACATGTCTTCGTCGCGTGTATTAAAACTTCTTTGACCAGCTTTATTTGGTTCGTTTGAGGTTCCATCGAGGTATTCGATATAATCGAATTCTTTAGTTGTATCATCGACATCATATACTTCTACAAGATCAAGATAAGTTTTAGCTGCCATTTATTATTTAATAATCGCCGCTCAAAATTGTAATGTCAGATGTGAGGTAAATCTAATTTTCGTCTTTTTTATTTACTAGCTTAAGTATTACCTCCTCACCGCGTGGCGACAGTAAATATTTTGTGGTAGCTATCATAGCTCGTTCTGTTCCTTGTGTTGGTGCAATATCTGATATTGCTCCTTTTATTTCCGTCGCGGAATGTGTCGTGCCTTTAATTTTATCAGCGGTCATTTGTCCGACTGCGGTGCCTGCTGCACTGGCTGCTTCCGTCGCAAAAGCTTTACCCGCGTCAATTGCAACTGGTGCTACTGTACTAACTCCTGGTAAAAATTCGGCAATTTTTTTAAATACATTTCTAAATAATCCCCTACAATATTTCTTCGATACATTTTTCTTTGTCTCATCTTGTTATTAACATATAGGCTTACAAAATTAATTTTGCGATAGCTACGTTGTTGCGCGCAGGTGTAATTAATACCTTACAATCTCGTTGTTAAGATCTATTTGTCGTCCAGACTGATCTGTTAATTGCATTGTTGTATTTATGATCTGGTTTTCAGGAGTAATCGGATGATATATTATTTGTCAAGGAGTAATTTGCATCAGTGACCCAGGCGTAACATCTGGTGACAAACTATAGATCGTTTGACCTTGGCTTCCCTTGGCTGAGTAAGACCCTGCTCCAATAGAACAATTAATATTGTGCTTACTTGTGTCATGTTAACGGGCGGATAACTGTCGTACGATATACTTTGTACTGCAACACTTCCGTATTGTTGGTTTTTAAAGCCTAGCAGCGAGGCAGAACTTTTATCTGGTGAAAATTCAATTATCAAATTATATTTTAATGTGGTTCTTGCTCGAAGCGTATTATAGTTCGGAGTTAATTCAAAATTGTCTGCGGCAGCTCCATTCTTTGTTATCAGCTCTTTTATCGTTTTCTTGAGATCAGTTATGTTATACGCTCCTCGTGGTATTTTAACTGATACCCACACGCCAGGATTAAATGTAAAGTTGTCGTTGACATTTGATTTTACATTTGCCATAGAATGCCATACTATAGAAGAAATCAATCCGATTTCATTCTGTCAGCCGATGTTGGTGACGAATCGAGTAATAATGTTGTTGACATTATATCAGGCTTGTTAAATAAGATCTTTGTATATAATTTTGTATTCGTATGATGTTATTAATACACTCGAATGGAAATGATCTAATATATCTACAATTCCGTTGTCGATTTCTGTTCTTTCATTACCAGGTTCTTTCGACGATATCAGCAACATAAGTCGGTCAACCAGTTCAGCGTTTGATGTAAAATTGTTATACCTGTTCCAGTTCTTTCTTCTGGTAATCTTTTATCTCGTTTATTTTCATACTGATTAAACAGTCTTCTGAAAGTCCAACCCTTGGTATATTCATCCGGTCTAGTTCGTTATTGATTTGCCGTCATTCTTAAAACACTAACAATAACTCCATCTCTCATTTTATCCATAATAACCAATATTTCTCCCTCTGTTTCAGCTTCTTTAATCTCTTTTTCAGTTGCTGAAAAATCATTAACTTTGTCGTTTAAAATTCCTTGTAGTTTATCGCATTCATCCTTTGACCATTTTCAAATGTTTTTGAGATCGTTAAGTTTGTATTCTACCAAATAATTGTTAATCAAATCAGTAAGTTCGTAATCTTTTATTTTTGACAGGGCTCGTTTTCTGTAAAATCTTCTCTGTTTATCAATTGGCATTCTCCTATTATAATTTCACGCATCATTTCTTGCTTCTCGGATAATTCGCGAGGTTATTTTGATACATTTTCTGTTAACCTCCTTAACTCGAATGGTTTAACCGCCAATCTTGCTATCTCTTGTTGAAGCGCAAGAGGGTTGTTCATTAATATGTCAGATTGAGCCTGTCGTGCAGCAGGATCAGCAATGTTTCTCACAAGTTCCTCAACAATTGTTTTAGTTTCCTCTTTTGATCTTTTCCCAGTAAACCTAACAAACCTTTTTCTTGTACTTTTTCTAAGCTCGTCTGCAGATAAAGCAGATATTTCTGGTTGTTTACCAAGTATTGCTTCAGTAACTGGTTTAAAACGTTTGGTTGTTTCTTCTTCTGCAACACATTGTCCACTACGCGCTTCTTCCACCCTTTTCTGAAAAGCAACTTGAGATGCTGCAAGTTTTTGTATTAGTTCGTTTTTATGATGATAATCCATTGTTTATTTTTTATACGCTCTACAAAATTCGTCTAGGGAAATTCAACAAAGAAAAACATCTTAGCTGAATCATGCGCTAGTTTATCGAATATAAAAAAAATTGTTTTTCTCTTTGGTTGCTCAGTGATATAATTCAATAAATGTATCCTTGGTTACATCACCGCAATGCTCGTTTGCATTATTTCTAACATCAATATTATCGAGTCCAGGAAACAGTATAAAACATCCCGTATTTCGCCTAATAAATCTGTCGACGTCATAAAACCCTTGAGCATTACATTTGTTATTGCGCGATAACGAAACGTATGATCTAATCTTATTCATCTCCTCATTGTTTAGAGGAATATCGTCAAATACAATTATTTTATTCTCGGATGAATCAAGTTCGTTTACAGGAATTAATTCCTTCGGTTGCTTATCAAATATATATCATTGCCGACTCCAAGTTCATCACGAGGTTTATCGTTACATTCGCTGAATAACTCATATTTGTCCTGTTGTGGGTTAATTGTGTAAATATACACACGATCGTAGTTAAAGTTATCGTTGAGCAAAAGATTCAATAACAGATTTGTTTTACCGGATCCTGTACGACCGACAATAAGATAATGTCAGTCTGTAAGTTCGTTGTTGTGTTTATGCTTAATTAATCGTTCGGTATCAAAATTTAATATCGACGATGACTTTTTTGTCGTTGACGACTTTGACATTTTTATTATATAATTTTATGTTATACATACATAATGTTATATATTTTACATAATATGAGTTATTATACAAAATTTGGAACAACACTCACCGCTGACGAACCAACAGTAACTGATACATCAGCGTTCGTCAAGAAAACCTTGATACAATGACAGGTATTTTATTGACGTCAAATCAACGAGTACTTGGTTTAGAAGTATATTATCCGCCACCAAAGGTTGATCTTACGCAAGCGGTAAGTTACTCAGAACTAAAAACGATTGACGATAACAAACTATCATTGACAGGAGGAACGTTAAACTGTAACTTGAATATGTCAGGAAAAAAATTATAAATTTAGAAACCGCGTATCCACCAGCAAACTTATATCAAACCCAAGCGGTGAGTTATTTACAGTTGAAGTATGTGGATGGTAGCAAGCTTGATAAAACCGGTGGAACGGTTACTGGTAATATTAATATGTCAAGTAAATATATTATTGGGTTGGAAACCGCGTATTCTCCAGCAAACGTTGATAATGCACAAGCGGTGAGTTATTTACAGTTGAAGTATGTGGATGATAACAAGCTTAATAAAGCTACAATGACAGGTAACCTTCTAATGACAAATTATGAGAAATAATGCGAAATAATGAGAAATAACTTAAAAATAACTGGATTACCGATAACCTCACCTCCAGATGATGATACTTATGTTATTGGTTATGCTCAGTTAAAAGAAGCACTCGCCCAATATTTAAGGCAATCCGGTGGATTAATGTCAAGCAACATAAATATGACAGCCAACAAAATAACAACGACATATGTTCCAGTTAACCCTAATGATCTGACAAATGTTGATAGTTTTTCTGGTGGTGATGTAAAACGAACCAAAATCACTGCTGGGTATATTCCAACACTTTTTAAGGCAACTGATAACCGAGCTGGTTTGAGGTAAGCTCATCGTCATATTATCCTGAAAATTATCCTCAACACGCTTTCTCTGATAGACAAGAATGGACTACTAACGGAGAAAACAAAGACTTTTGGATTAAAATCAAATGTCCCGTTGCAGTTGCTATATGGCAATTTCATTTGCGAGGCGGATTAAACTCTAATGTTGGGCGAATTTATGATTGGCGATTGGAAGGATTAAACGATGTTATCAACTGGACAACATTGTGTAGTACAGTAAACACGTATATTTCAACAAGTACATATTTGACAATTCCAACTGAGAATAATGTTAACAAGTACTTTTATTTTCGAATTTATGTTGTCAAAGCTGAAAGTCCGTTTCCAGGATTGACAGCATTTCAAATATACACACTCGATGATAAAATTTAGTCTAATACTGTGTAATAAATGTCGGAACCAGCAATTATAACCGTTGCAAGAGAATTTTACGATGATATTTTTAAACCCAACGTATATTTTGTTGCATCAGACGTTGGCATTAAATCACAAGCTATCGATACAAGCTATAGTATGAGAAGAATTAAATTTTATTGCTAAACGATTCAGCAAGCAAATTATCAGAAAGCGAAATTAATTTTGTTCGTGTTATGCATATGCGAGGGCCACAACTAATAGAAGCAATAGGAAACTTTGATATAATGAACAAATACTGACATGCCGATGAGTGTCTAGAAGAACAAAAAAAGTTGAAATCCTTCTAAAAAAATATTGCTCGAGCTCAGCAAGGAAAATATTGATACAGTAATTCAATCAGCTCTAATAAAAGCACGAGCTTGTGGTGGAAGAGCGCAGGAAGAGAAACGAATAAACCACAATCATGATCGTCTCAACAAACAAGTCGAATCTAAAATATTAAAATTAAAAAGAAACAAAAATATATGCGATAGTTTCTCAAAACGAGAATTTTTTAAGCATCTCGGTATGTACTACCATGACAAGGAAACCCTAGTTAAAAATACTAGTACAGTGGATACAACGTTATTTATTAAAGTGTACTCGAACGCAATTTTACCAAAGATACGTAAAAAACCTAAATTTGATGCAATTATTGTTAACAACTCTCTAGAGATAATTAAAAATCTTAACAAGGAAATCGATAATTCCAGTAATGTTGAGAGAGAAAAGTTTTTTTAAGAAGTCAAATCAGTAAGGTTGGAAGAATATATCAATTCTTACAACGACATCAGTTACGAAGATGTTTTTCCACTTCCATCGCTCCAATGCTCTAGACAATTGTCAATACGAAATTATTACACTGAAGTTGGAAGATTTCATATTAATTACTAATAATCGATTTTAGAACATTATAGTATGTTTAGAAAACAACAACAACAACAACAAAACATTAAATACGTCTCGGTATGTGTACCACGTAACCGAGAAATTTACCGTATAATGTCGACATACTCTGCTACTTTGTATCATTGATTATATAAACACTGTAGATAAATCCCAAGGAAATTGCACACACACCATTATAACGAACCATATTCTTGTAGGTTACTTGCTGTAATTTCAATTTCAAGGTTTTAATCCAGCCCAAATTCTTTTCTCTCTCACTCCACATTTCTGCGTAGTTTGTCCGTTATGCATGATAGGGAAGGGGGAACAGAAAGCAGAAAGGATTGTGATGAAACTGTGACCATATTAAATTCATTTAGAAAACGGGGATTATTAATACCTTTTAAATGTCATTTTCAGACGTCACTAATGACTGTGTGGAAATTTATCATTGATCTAGAATCAACTGCAGACGCTCGCGAGAACTTCTATATATATGTGTATTACTGCGCCATGAGCAGATCACAGTTTGATGTACCAATAGCACTGGTATATCAAATTGCTTTATACCAACATTTTAAATGCCATCTTATTTTTAAT
>JAECUM010056737.1:0-14050 GCA_016617855.1 Megalonaias nervosa | reverse complement strand
CTCTCTCTCTCTCTCACGTTATGTATATTTAATTTAATTGTTTGTTTGTTACTTTTAAATTTGTTAATTCCATTACATGCTATTGTAATGTAACATTGAGTTCAGTTCTGTTTGAGCTGACTGATATTTTTTTAATTTTTAATTTCATTGACGTAAAGAACTAATACTAGAAACATTGTATACTGTTGCTGACCTCGTTCCAAAATCAGTGACAGTTTTGGTAAACAACTTTTTTATTATTTTTTTAATCTTTCTCAGAGTAAGAATCATCAAGTTAAATCAAGGTCATACCTGGATTACGTGACAAATAGCATGTATCAATTGTTACAAACTTCTAATTTTTTCCAGAAAAACGAACTTTTAACCCTCATCCGGGAATCTGTTTTCTGTCTTAATTAGCGTATAACTGTTGTTTTTGATAGAAGTTTGTTAGTTGGGCTCCAAACAGTTGACACGGTAAGTTGCTATTATGTTGTGACCAGTTTGGGTTGAATTTTTATTTTCTTCAAATTATTGAATTCAAGTGATTTTTTTTCCCCTGGAAATAAATAAGTGCTCTGACAAAATTTTGGACAAAGACATTTATTGGGAGTTATACTGAATTCAAAACTGGAATAATATTTTCTGTGATTCAACAATGGACTGTTGGCACAACAGCACATCGCTGGCCATAACAGACGTCATCGCTTTCCATTTTGGATTTCATCGGGACTCGAACTCAGTTTCATTCAGGACTTTTTATTACTAGGACTTCTATTTTTAATTCTTGGATTGTTTCTGGATTTGATTCGTAAAACCGTAAGTTCTTTTTTTTTAATTTTTCACTTTGTATTCTAGGGAAATAAATTATTTATTAAATTTTACAACGTTTTTTGTCTTCAATTTTTTCTGTTACTTATTTTAAGCGCATAGACTCGTAACAGAAAATTAGGCGCTCGTCCTTGGGATATATGAATTTTGGCAAAAATATTGCAGAAAACTTTTCTTTAAAATTTACATTCCCTTAGTTTTTGAATATTTTAAATCCCAAGTATTATTTTACATTTTATAAATCTTTGGTGAAATCAACAGGCTTTTTTTACAATATCATCAAAAGTAGAAAAAAGTTTTAAATTTTGCCCAGGAGTGGTTGGAAATTTTGAAAATGGAAGTAGAGCTAAAAAGTTGGATTTAGAGATAAGACAGGTTCCGTTTCAGATAGAAATGATACAAATGGAAAGACAAAGGGAAGTAAAACAAATGCAGTTTGAGAAAGAAAATGAAGATATGCTAATGCAAACGCAAATGCAAAGAGAAAAGGAAGAAAGGGAATTTCAAATTAGGTTAAAAGAATTAGAGCTGGCAAAGGAAAAACACTCCCCTACTTGTGATGTTTTAAGAAATATGACGTTAGTACCCCTTTTTCTGGAAAAAGAAATAGATCAACATTTTGTTCATTTGAGAAAATTGCTGAAATTTTGAAGTGGCCAAGAGACCACTGGACTCTGTTATTACAATGTGTACTTACTGGTAAAGCTCGTGATATTTACATTTCACTGTCACTACAACAAAGTGCTGACTATGATCTGGTTAAAGACTTTATCCTGAAAGGTTATGATGTAGTCTCTGAGGATTATCGACAAGGTTTTAGGAATTCTAGAAATCAACTGACAAGACCTATGTCGACTTTGCATGGAAAAAAGCACAACAATTTGATAGGTGGTGCTCTTCTTGAAAGGTTAATCAAGATTATGAAAATCTCAGACAACTTGTATTACTTGAAGAGTTCAAGAACTGTGTCCATGGTGACATTAAGACTTATCTTGATGAGCATAAGCTCGAAAACTTGGAAAATGATGCTCGTACAGCTGACTAGTATTCCTTAGCTCATAAAGTTCCTTTTGTAGGCAAGTCTTCCACTCACCTGTCTTCTGGTAAAACAATTTTTCAGCCTAATACGAGCCCTTCTAAATTTCAATCTGGCACAACTTTTAGAAATCAAGCTTCTGCTAAGCTTGATCAGAAATCATTACATCTTCCTACGTGTACCTATTGCAAGAAGAAAGGACACGATATTTCTGACTGCCTCAAACTAAAAATAAGTATCAGGATCAAGACAGGACTATTCCAAATGCTCTTATTTCTAAGAGGTCAAGGTCACGGTCATGTATTGAAAGCAATGCATTTCTTGGGTCTAATTAACCTCAGTCTGATTTTATTATGGAGAATTATGAACTGTTCATGTCGAAGGGTTCTATATCACTCTTGGGTGATTTGGCCAATCCCATCCCTATTAAAATTTTAAGGGTCACAGGAGCTTCTCAGAGTCTTTTATTATCAGGTACTTTGCCTTTTTCTGAGAGGTCTTCTTCTAATGAGAGAGTTCTTATTCAGGAAATAGAGTGCGGGTTTGTTAATGTTCCTCTCCATTGTGTAAATTTGTCATCAGGCTTAGTCTCAGGACCCGTGAAGGTCGGAACAGTGTTTTCGTTACCCACTGAGGGTATTCATTTATTACTAAGCAATGACCTAGCTGGAGATAAGTTTGTGGTTAATCCACTTGTAACTGACAAGCCTTGTTTGGATCAGTATGTCGATCCTGTTGAAAAAAAAATTCTCTGATTTATACCCAGCTTGTGCAGTTAATAGAGCTATGGTAAAGAAAGCTCTTGAGAATGATGTTGATCAGGAATGTATTCCTTTAGCTGACACATGTATTGGTCAGGCTTTTGATGAGGTCACTTTCACTCCTTGTTTGGATCGATCAAAAGGTATTGATCACAGTGATCCTCTTTTAACTACTCATTATCTTTATTCTAATCAGGGTGACAAACGAAAATCACTTGTCGTCGAACAGGAAAAAGATTCTGAGATCTCCTGTTTCTTTCAAAGGGCCATTAGTGAAACTGAAGCCACAGAAGTATCTATTATTTCATTAAAAGTGGGATTCTTATGAGAAAATGGAGACCTCCCGAGGTACCTGCTCATGGCGAGTGGTCAGTGAACTATCAAATTGTAGTTCCAATATCGTACAAACAGGAAATTCTTAGTCTGGCAATGAAACTCCTTTGGCTAGTCATTTAGGGATTAATAAGACTTATCACAAGATCTTGAATCACGTCTATACTGCAGATCTTGTCATACTTGTCAGATGGTAGGAAAACCTAATCAGAAGATACCTAAGGCTCATCTGCAGCCTATTCCTGCATTTGACGAACAATTTAGCAGAATAATGGTAGATTGTGTCTGTCCATTAATTTAGACCAAGTCAGGTAACCAATACTTGTTGACCATAATGTGTGTGTCAACAAAATTCCCAGAGGCAATTCCTTTGATGAATATTAAAACTAAAACAATAGTAAAAGCTTTGATAAATTTTTTGTTTTTGCTCAATTAGGCCTTCCCAAATCTGTCCAATCTGATCAAGCGTCAAATTTTATGTCTGGAATTTTCCAACAAGTTATGCTTTAATTTGGCATCCAGCAATTCAAGTCAAAAGTGAAATTATGGTTTGACAGAACATCATTGGAGAGAACAGTTTGAGTCTGGCGATAGAGTTCATTCTCTCTTGCTCATTCTTCAAAATTTTCTTCAGATTAGGTATTACGGCCCTTTCAGAGTTAAGAAGAAAATGAATGAGTTAAATTATTATAATAGCACTCCTGGGATGTAAATAAATTAAAGGAGTACCAGTATGTTGAGAGAATGACAGCCAGGTTAATCATGCAATTAATTTAGTTGTACCTGTCCCATTCACTGAGGATTTAAGTGAAGGAATGCATTCGGACACTATAGATGTTAGAGTAACAAATTTTCGGTTTCCAGAAATTATGAATAATCTGGACCACAAACTTTCACATTTGCAACAAGAAGAAAGAATGGACTTAAACAGTTATTACTTGAATATGAGCACTTATTTCCAGACGTTCCTACAAGAGCAAACAAAATTTACCGTGACGTTGAAATTGTAAATTCCAAAGCTGTGAAACAACACCCATACAGGATGTATCCTCTCAAACAATCATACTTGAGAAAAAGAAATTCAGTACTCACTGGAAAATGATTTCATAGAACCGAGTAAAAGTGACTATAGTTCACCATATATACTTGTTCCGAAACCGGATAAAACTTTCCGCATGTACACTGGTTATAAAAAGGTTAACAGTGTGACTAAAACAAATTCATTTCCATTACCAAGAATCGATGACTGCATTGATAAATTTGGAAATGCAAAGTATGTCAACAAATTTGACATTCTGCAAGGATTTTGGGAAATTCCACTGACGGAAAGGGCAAAAGAAATTTCGGCATTCGTGACTCCAGATAGACTTTATCAATATAAAGTAATGCCTTTGGGGATGAAGGGTTCGCCAAGTACTTTTCAACGTTTAATGAGCATGATTACCTCTGGTCTAGATAATTGTGATGCTTACATCGATTATGTCATCATCTACAACGACACCTGGAAAGTACATGTAGCAACAATTCGGAATTTCTTTGACAGACTCACTGATGCAAGTTTGACAATTAATTTATCCAAGAGTGAATTATGTCGTGCTTGTGTAACATTTCTAGGACATAATGTGGGACATGGACAAGTTAAACCTATTGATGCTAAGGTTAAGGGTATCTCTGAATTCCCTTTGCTTGTCAGTAGAAAGCAACTGATGCAATTTTTGGGTATGGCTGGATACTATCGGAAATTTTGTTCCAATTTTTCCGTAATTGCTGAACAACTGGCAAATTTATTGTGTAAGAAAACCAAGTTTCATTGGACTGAAAAATGTCAGGAGGCTTTTAAGAAATTATAGGTCATACCTAAGAGTGCATCAGTTCTTACAGCTCCAAATTTCAGTCAATCATTTAAACTGTTTGTTGATGCAAGTGATGTTGGAGTTGGAGCAGTATTGATTCAAGAAGATAAAAATGGTGTTGATCATTCAGTGTGCTATTTTTCTAAGAAATTAAATAAGCACCAAAGAAATTATTCTACAATCGAAAAGGAATGCTTGGCTTTGATATTGGGATTACAACATTTTGAAGTTTACATTAGTTCAGCTCCTTCTCCGATTATTGTGTTTAGTGGTCACAACCCCTTTACTTTCATCGACAAGATGAAAAACAAAAATCAGAGATTATTAAGATGGAGTTTGTTGTTACAGGAATGTAATATTGACATCAGGCACATCAAGGGGAAAGTCAACGTAATAGCAGATGCACTTTTACGTGTATAGAAATATATTATTTCATGCATACTTTGTATCATTTATAGGATTTCTTCTTATGTTATTTTTTTATAAACCTCATGTATAATTGACCTATGGTAAATAGAAAGCTTTATTATACAAATCTTTCTTTTTCTTGTATGGGGGATGTGTTATGTATATTTAATTTAATTGTTTGTTTGTTAGTTTTAAATTTAATTCCATTACATGCTATTGTAATGTAACATTGAGGTCATTTCTGTTTGACCTGACTGATATTTTTTATTTTTAATTCATTGACGTAAACAACTAATACTAGAAACATTGTATATAGTTGCTGTCCTCGTTCCAAGATCCATACCAAATGTTTGTTTTTCATTCCGAGGAGAAACAAATTCTGTTGAAGAAACAGGAGAGAGAGTAACAAATGCCGTTGATTTGGAGAAAGAGGAGAAACAAATTCAGTTACAGAAGGAAGTGGAACAAATGCAAATGCACCAGTCATTTGTTTATATTTGCAGTCAAAATACTTTAGACCTTGGATAAAAACTGCGTTATTTCGAATCAATATGATCACATGTTTATTTTAGTGTCAAGCTAACGGACACTAGCCCTAGCTATCATCAGATATACTGATAGATGAACAAACAGAGATATATACAAATTGTTGAGAAGGATATTTAGTGAGAGAACGTGACAGACGCACAGAAGCAGCAGGTGTAGAGTGATAGGTCACAAGATTACAGTATTAACGGCTAACGGTGGACGTGAGTGTGGAAAACAGCTGTTCATGTACTCAGACATTAAGGTAAAATTAAATGATGTAGGTATTGCTTTGTATTACCCAGATTTTTTTTCTATGCACAAAGTACTATTGTCAAATTCAATTAGACACAAGGACCAACGAGTTTTAGTCGTTGAAAACAGACAAGGTATACTTGATATATTTTTCTTTGCCATCACGAGACTTACATTGGTTAGATTGTCGTCTTTTATTGAGGCTAGCGGTGTCATACATGTTTCCCCTATCTCCATAGTACCAAGATAATACGAAATAATCCAACCTTATGCCAAATTTTTACACAGTATGTAAGCGTATGTTAAGTGTTTTCATTTATCATGTATTGTGCATATTGAAGGTAATGCTATCAGTAACCCTTTTGTTCTCAATTACAGATGGCCTTGCTGAGATTCACTATTCTAGTCTTTCTATCTACGACTCCCGTCGTTCTAGGTTTGTTTTGTCTCAAAATACCTACACAACTAAAAGAACATAAAACACTATACAATAAATGGTATATGCCTTAAAATTGATAAAAATGAGAGCTCTGGATTTCTTCTTTAAAGCACCGGGTACTATCGTAATAAAAAAGGCTACACAAATTTAATGAATATTTAAGACTATTTGTCATATATCGTTAACACTTGTCCCGGATCTCATAGTATACATATTTTAGTTTCTCACATATTGCTAATACTTATCCTGTGTCGCATAATATTCTACAATACACGATTTTTAACGCAGATTATACTTTTAGTGTAACACATGACATCCTAAATATGACGTTCATCGATCAATTTCATAATTTTGAATTAATCATGTGGAATATTTACTTTTAAGGTACGATAATACAAGACATATAGCTGGTGCTTGAAATGCCAGAATCTACCTGCAAAGGATTTACAACTAATTTTCCACCACGTAATTTTCATATTGTTAACATTAGTCTGCATTTGAGATAATTTCTTTTGAAATTTATAAACACAACAAGGGAACATTTAATATTGTACTCCCTAAATCCTGCAGAAAATATAAAATTCCTGTCATAAATTTCTTATAACACGAGCGCACATAAAGCTCTGCGTATTTCCAGGGCACGAACTTTGGCGGGTTTGCTACTACTCCAGCTGGGGTTCGCAGCGCCGTGGCGGGAATGCGCTCTTGCCAGAAGATATAGATGCCAACCTCTGTACTCATATTAACTTCGCCTTCACCACCTTGGATTCGAGTGGAACAGAGATTCTCACGGAACAAACGAATGATTTTAATTTGTACGTATTTCCTTTCTTTAATCTGTATGTCTGTGTTTTGTAATTCAAGTGTTCATGTTCATAACTGTGTTATGTATACTTTATTTAATTATTTGTTTGTTAGTTTTAATTTTTTAATTCCATTACATGCTATTGTAATGTAACTTTGTTTACTGGATTTTACATCGTCCTGAATTTGAGTTCAGTTCTGTTTGACTTGACTGTTATTTTTTTATTTCGTTGATAAACATCTAATAATAGAAACACTGTATCTAGTTGCTGACCTCGTTTCAAAATCAGTGACAGTTTTGGTAAACAACTTTTTTTATTTTTTTTTTTCTCAGAGTAAGAATCATTAAGTTAAATCAAGGTCATACCAGGATTATGTGACAAGTAGCATGTATCTATTATTACAAACTTCTATCTTTTGCAGAAGAATGAACTTTTGACCCTCATCCGGGAATCTGTTTTGTGTCTTAATTAGTATATAACTGTTGTTTTTGATAGAAGTTTGTTAGTTGGGCTCCAAACAATTGACACGTTAAGTTGTTATTATGTTGTGACTAGTTTGGGTTAAATTTTTATTTTCTTCAAATTATTGAATTCAAGTGATTCTTTTCCCTGGAAATACATAAGTGCTCTGACAAAATTCTTGGATAAGGACATTTATTGGAAGTTGTACTGAATTCAAAACTGGAATAATATTTTCTGTGATTCAACAAAGGACTGTTGACACAACAGCACTTCACTGACCACAATAGAAGTCATCGCCTTCCATTTTGGATTCCATCGGGACTCGAACTCAGTCTCATTCAGGACTTTTTATTACTAGGACGTATATTTTATCATTCTTGGATTATTTTTTGATTTGATAAGTAAAACCGTACGTTCGTTTTCTTAATTTTTCACTTTGTATTCTAGGGAAATAAATTATTTGTTAAATTTTGCAAAGCTTGTTGTCTTTATTCTTTTCTGTTACTTATTTCAAGAGGATAGACTCGTATGATCTGCAATATCCGTTACTACATAAATTCACGAAGAAGATTACATGCTTTAATTAAGTTTCCCTTGGGTTTTATTGTTCATTTGAAATTGAAATATTGTTTCTATATCTTATAGTGGAGCATAAAGTTTGAATGTCTAGCAAAGGGAGCATGTATATGGACAAAATTTAACATTTTATTATATGTTCTTAAAATTTACCCTATGCACTGATTTCCTCGGACAGAAGAAGCATTTTAGACGTATGAGATACAATGTGTTACAGCTTGGCAGCAGTTGCTATGGAGAGAGAGAGAGAGAGAGAGAGAGAGAGAGAGAGAGAGAGAGAGAGAGAGAGAGAGAGAGAGAGAGAGAGAGAGAGAGAGAGAGAGAGAGAATACGATACCTTAAATTTCAAAACTTCTTGCTTGTAGAATGCAAAGACTCAATGCCCTGAAAACCAGAAATCCTGCACTGAAAACATTGATTTCTCTCGGGGGATGGGAGATGGGGTCAATGAAGTTCCATAAGATGGTGGAGTCTCATGCAAATATGAACAAGTTTGCACAAAACACAATCGCTTTTCTGCGCACGCATAATTTCGATGGCCTCGATTTGGATTGGGAATATCCAGCAGCTAGAGGAAGCCCAGTGACAGACAAGCAAGCGTTTAGTGAACTTCTGATGGTCTGTATGTTCTTTTTAATGAAAGGCATGAATTCATTAGTTAATTAACACCGATATTCAAAACTAGCACTCCATTCATAGTTGTACATACGAATACATTCGCTATTCATATCGTATTGAAAGAAAACAGTCACTAGCGACAGCTGTTGTTATTTTTATATTTAACTCAATGTGGTTGCCCGTGCTTGAAGTTGCATTGAACTTGTTTCATCATTGCAAGTTTGTGTGACTTAAATAATTTAAAATGGAGCCGCAGTTAAAAATCTTGTTTTAATTTCTACGTTTTCCACATAAAGTTGTATGACCATCGTCATTGACGTAACATTTGCATTGAAAATAAAAGAAAATCCCCAACGATTTTTATTATCATTAGTCTAATGACGCGCTGCAGTATGCTTCACCCCACCCCCGTTAAGAAAATATATAAAAATGAAAATAAGAAATTTAAAAAAAACAAGTGAAATAGTATCATACCATGTTATAAATACTTTACAAAGGTGCTGCACAATGCCTTTGCCGCCGAGGGTCAAAGAAGTCATAAGAACAGATTACTCCTTACGGCAGCGGTTGCGCCATCACACTTTAGGACCGAACACTCTTATGACGTCCATATGATTTCGAGGTAAACATGCTATTTATTTTAATCCAATTGTTTCAGAAGTTCTTGAACTACTCTGAGCACTCTCAAATGCCGGTTCAGAGTGTTTAATTTTTAACTTTCGATAATCGGATAACCCTTAGTAAGCCATTGTCGTTTAATATGTATGCGACCAGGTGTCGTAAGACACGCTGAAACCCCGTGTAGAGTTCTGGACTGCAGAGGTACAAATATATATATATATATATATATATATATATATATATATATATATCAGAGGTTTAAACAAAGGATTCAATTGCTTGTTTACAACGCAAATTTCAAACATTTCGTTAAGTACTTGACTACTCATAACGTTGGCAATATGTAATGGCAAAAATATAAAGGATAATCACACATTTCCCAATCTTAAAATATAAACTTTGGATTACAAAATTACTATGTTTTACCATGTTGTGGCAAATTCGTTGGTGTCACTTTGTCTTGCTATGTTGTAGTAAATTGTTTAGCGTGATTATGTCTTACTATGTTGTGGCAAATATTTTTGTATGGTCATGTCTTACCATGCTGCAGCAAAACTTTTAGTGTCACTATGTCTTACCATGTTGTGTCACTTTGTCTTACCATGTTGTGGCAAATCTTTAAGTATGGCTATGTCTTTCCATGTTGTGGCAAATCTTTCAGCATGAGTGATATAATCATGCTTGTGCATAAAGGATTAATTTATTACGAGTTCAATGAGTTCTGTTTTTTTTTTGTGACAATAAACTATTATACATTTATATTTGGTCAGGTTTCGCCAAATCATTAAATACTGCCATAAATATGTTCGGACTGTAAAAAAGTGGACATAATTATATCGTATTTTTTCTTTTCAAAATAAAATAGATGTACAAATTATATGGTTCGATAAATTTTATTGAACTATATATACAAATGTCCGGCGACTCCAATAGTTGAGTTTTGATCACAGCTCGGACTACCCAAATCAGATACTCACTGAAAATTAATTTCAACAATTATTTATAAATTTCACCTTTATATTCATAATGGTGGGCTATTGTTGCTTGACTGTTTCAAGCCTAAAGGTTAACATCTTCTCAGATCAGACCATTTGCCACTTGGGAAATATTAGGTACTTTTTTAGAAATACTTTTGTTTTTTATGAGAGGCTTTGTTGGCACTGCCTGGAATGCAAGCAGACACAATTCGTCTTCATTTTTATACTTCGATTTTAAGTCTCGAGTCTGACTTTTGGCTCATAGTTTAACATTAAGGTTTCTTCTAATAAAAATTATGTTCCCTTCATGGTACATATTTCAAGTGAAATATATCCAACGAGGTTTCAGAGTTGTGGTCGATGAAAAAGGATGGGACAAGCATTTTAACACTGGGTATACACAGATGTCGGCTGCCTAAGATATTTCTCGCTCTCATTTATAACACTGATGAGAAAGTTGATCCTGTATTTCCCAGATGATTTTGAGAATGCTACAGCTCTAGAAAAATAGGATACTCAAAAGACTAGTACCAATTTAAGTTGGTATTACTGAATAAAAATATAAGATCTATTTGCATTTGCCAACTTTAAATTGAATACTGCCTTAAAACTTAAATAATAAGGCAATGATCATAGGTTGAATGCGCGCTCAAAGTATTACTGTAAAACTTGTGACCTTGAACTAAAAAGCAAAACAGTGAGCGACCAAAATGTAAGGAAATGAAACACTCGAACGAAAACCTTAATGCTGAACTTTTATAACCTTGGACAAAGGTCAAAAGGACAAGTGACTGTGTCGAAAAATGAATTGTATTTGCTTTATAATGAGGCATTTAAAATCTAAATGATGTCTACCAACGGGTTTTAGAAATATTTACAAACGAAAGCACTTTTACCAAAACTTGGAAATACATATTCTATGACTCTAAATTTGGGTCACAAGTCTACAGAGAGAGAGAGAGACAGAGAGACAGAGAGAGGGGATGGGCAGAATTAATTGTCTTTGTATTGTAATAAGACTTTCCAAAGTATCAACAGAATCAATTAAGGGATTTAAGAAACATATGCAGTTTAAAAATAAGCACAATTTGCTGTTGACACCACTGCTGCTTGATGAGTTACTCATAGCCTAGCTTTTATATTAACGTGAACTCGATAAAATTATACAAAATAATTGAACATTAAATTTCTGCTTGGATTTTACAAGCACCAGTGCCTTCTGTAGAGAAAACAAAAGGAAGCTTTTAGTCGTCAACGTAGATGAAACAAAAACTTCGGAGTATATTTTGTCCTTGACATTAATTCATGTAATGGTGTGTTTTGTACATAAAAATGTCCTTCTCCATCTATATATTGATAGAAAGTATAGTGGTTTTGTTAGTATTAGTGTGTTGTTTTGTATAAAAATTTATTTTAGGCTAGCACTCTCATCTCTGTGGATTGTTTGGTATGTGGTGCGGGTGGTTGGTAAGAGGGGATGATTTCCTTCGCGTCCGTGTTTGAGGTATATAAATCATAGCGTTCGTCAATCGCGCTGTTCAACATTGAATAAATGAGGATGGCCAGTAATATTGTAGACAAAATGATGAAGTTACAACATATAGATGACCTGGGAATGATATAGGAACTGTTGGTGAAAGTGGAGTATGGGTGTTATAGTCCCCATAGAGTGAGGATGGAACTTAATAATTTGAAGAAGGCAAAGAACAGACTGAGAGAGCTGATCAAACAGGAAAAAGAAGACAAGGAGGAGAAAGAGGAAAAAGAAGAAATGAGAAGATGGAATGCTAAGGTGATAAAGGAGGAGGGGAAGGAAAAGAGAAAAAAGAGGAGAAAGAGGTAGAGGAGGATGAAAAGGAGAACAAAACGAAGAAGAAGAATGTAGCGCAGAAAATAAGATGTTGATGGACGAGAAGAAGAGTGGAGACAACATAGAAGAAAGTTAAAAGGTCCTTTTCAGGGCCAATCTATTGCCTCGAAAAGATATCTATTCTCTCTTGCCAAAAAAATGTTTAGTCGAATTTTTGCATGATATGTTATTTATGTTCATAAATCTATGTTTGTGTAATATGTCTGTCTCTGTCTATGTCTCTAACCCTGTCTCTAACTACGTCTCTACGCCTATGTCTCTATTTGTCTCTAGAGTAGCGCGTATTCAGGTCAGCCCCTTGCCGCACTGTTCCGTTCGACTGAGGTCAGCCACTTGCAACATTGTTGCCAGTGTCCAGTACCGTGACGTCACCCCTCTCCAATTCCTATTGACCTTAGACAGGCCCAATCCACTGTCGCTATACATACCCTGTGTTCAATTCCCCTTGACTCTAGAGTAACCCGCAATGTTAAAGTCCCATAGACCCTCTAGTACAAACGACCAAATTTAACATTAATACCCCATAGACCCCACGATAGCCCCATTCACTACTGGGCGTTGTTTTTGAAATTTAAATTCACTTTGTTTCGGAATGTTTTAAATTCCAGATATTAGTTCACATATTTGAGAAATCTATAGTGAAACCAACAAGCTTTCACAATGTGATCTAAAGCGGAGAGCTTTATTTTAAATCCTACCCACGAAGGGTTGGAGTCCTTGAAAAAGGATGAATTGCTCCAGCTTGTCAGATAATATGATCTGTCTGAGGCGAAGGTTTCTTTGAATAAGCAAGACATAAAAAATATTTCTGTCCAATGTTTGGTGGAAAAGAACTTTTTGGATTAAAGTGCTTAGGGGTTTGTTAGTACCTCCCTATCTGACTTTATAATTGAATTTGAAACATCAGATGAAAATAGATTTTAAAAAGTTTAAACTTCAGCGAGAGATAGAAGAGAGACAAATGCAGTTGCAAAAAGAAGGAATAGAAATGCATTTGCAGAAAGAGGAGAGAGAGAGAGAGAGAGAGAGAGAGAGAGAGAGAGAGAGAGAGAGAGAGAGAGAGAGAGAGAGAGAAGGATGCAGTTGTAGAAAGAGGAAAGGGAGCAAAAAGGAGAAGATAGGCTAATGCAAATGCAATTGTAAAGTGAAAAAGAAGAGAGGGAAACACAGATGCACGGAAAAAGAGAAAAGGAAGAAAGGGAATTTCAGTTTAGATTGCAAAAATGGAAAGTGGACCCCCTCCCTTTACGCACAAGTTAAGTTTTTTAATGTTACTATAAATAAATGGCTTGTACCTCCTTTTCGAGAAAAAGAAGCAGAAAAATATTTACTTCATTTTGAAACCCTTGCTGAACATTTCAAATGGCCAAGAGAGCATTGGTCACTCTTGTTACAAATTATACTTGCTAGCAAGGTTCGTGAAGTCTACACTTCACTGTCAGTACAACAAAGCGGTAATTACGATGTGGTTAAGGAATGTGTCATGAAGGATTATGAGTTGGTACCCGATGTATATCGATAAAGGTCTAGGAATTGTAAAATTGAAACTGGACAGACACATGCCGAATTTGCAAGAAAACAAAGAACAATTATTTGGTAGGTGGTGCTCAGACAAGAAGGTTGTTCAAGACTATATTAACATCAGACAACTCTTATTAGTTCAAGAGTTCAAGAATTGCGCCTATACTGTTGTTAAAACC
>JAECUM010056733.1:0-28269 GCA_016617855.1 Megalonaias nervosa | reverse complement strand
AAGTGAAAGAATAAACCCAAGTATGTTTCTTTATATGTGCTTCTTTACAGTTCAATAAAGTTTCAACTAGAATGATTTTAACATGAATAACCAACATAGTCATGCAAGTTAATGTGCATATCTATTAGGAAATTAGCCTGAGTTGCAGACAAACAGCCACATTGCTCGTAAACTTCATCGTCTGTTACGTTGTTGTAGTATTATCTAGGTACATTAATATATATAGTATATATATATGGGCGTATATATGTATGCTGCTGCTGGCGCTATGCTGGCGCAGCAAGGCGGCTAAGGCTGGCTAATGTTATATATTTGTTTCACAGTGCATCTGTATCATAAAGCCATATATTAGATAATAAATCCTGCTGCAATCTTCATTAAAATTGAAAATATATATTACATTTAAAGCTTGTTGACATTTCTTACCTAAATATTTTCATTAATGTAAGGTTTTTAACGTTTTGCGTTTGGCAACTTCCTTCATATTTTTATGTTCACATACACGATTTTAAGTCTAACGAATAATGGACTCATATTTTCCGAATCAATCCAAGTATACGAAGAAATTATATGAAGAACCTTAAAACTCCATACATACTTATAGACTTTATGAACTATAGGTGCTTGAAAATTTTATTATAATGCTCGTGGTGAATCTCGCTCAGCATTATTATTTTTGGACGCACTTTGATACAGTCATATGGTATGAAATTTATTTTTAGCACGTGTTTTTCAGTATACGCTACATGCACCCTTAATTATTTTATGGATAGTAAGCTATGGGATATTGGATGGTATAGGTGGTATGATGGATAATATTTTTCGGTGTGATGGATAATATGTTTGTGGGAATGGATTGTGTTTTTAAAACTCCAGACTAGCGTAAAGCGTTTTGGATAGTTTTGAATAGTGTGTGTATGGGATGATGGGTGGTATAGGTGGTGATATGAATGTTTGAGATGTGATATGGTATGTTTTTGTGATCTCATTTCATTTTCTTACATTCCAAGACAGCACAGGGCGTTTTGGATAATGTGCAGATAGGAGTTTGTATGGTAAAAGAGGTGTGATGAATATTATATTTTTGTATTCAAATGGATAGTCGGTTTGTGAGATTACGATGTAGTTTGTTCTTAACCCTTCCCTGTTTGGTCTGATAGTTGTGATAGAAAGGCGTTTTGGATTGTGTGTATGCGTTTGTTTGTCTATGTTTGTTTGTCCCTTAAACAGTGTTCGTACCTATTAACATAGAATTTCGCGTTTGAGTCTCAAAGGCCTCTCGTACGTTTGCTTATGGAAATTTCCATTGAGGTTCAGGTGGCGCATACCACTACTTCCACAGTATCACACGAAGTCACATTCCAAAATTTTGTCTTATTCAAAGTAACAACGACGAAGGTTAAATGTACTTGGCCCGTGTCATCGTAGTGACTCGTACTTATAACGTGAAAACTATATAAAGGAGTGAAAATGATCGTATACCTACAAATATAAATTCCTACAGAACCCAACATGGAAATTAAGATGAAATTATCTTCACAGCATTTCCTATGAGGCCGGGGGTGGAAATCTTGAAAAACAAAATCTTCAAGATAATTTAGCACCTCGTTATAGTTCAAAATATACCCTCAGGTTGTTCGTGCAGCTCCATTGTTTATTTTTTTATTTGTTTATTTTTACAGTGTAGTTACCTTGATAGTTTTCAGATCAAATAAACAACAAAATGAATATCGTTTTTTTCTGAAAAACATCAAATATAATGCTTTAACCACACATGGTTTTAACGAAAGAAAAGAACAAAACAAAAAGCCCGAAGAGGCGATCTAACCAATACCTAAATTTTTACCTTAAAAATGTGTTTTTATGTTGCCTAGCGAATCAAAGATTTATGGGTTTCCAGCTTAGATAGGAAGTACTGAATATTGTTCTTTGAAACTTTTCCGATGTTTCTAACCCGAAAAGTTATTATACTAGTACCAACTACGTATCGCAATAAAATAATAATAATAATAATAATAATAATAATAATTGTCTTTCTTCTTCTTCTTCTTCTTCTTCTTCTTATTATTATTATTATTATTATTATTATTATTATCTCGAAGATGCCGAGCAAGTAAAAGTGGAGGACGAAACTGACAGTCTCAAAAGAAAATCGATTGTAATAGAAGAAATGGAATAAATTTAGAGTTGGAGAGGAAGAAAGATGAACTGAGAACGTAATTACATTCACCGTTTTACACATTCTTTGTTCAGAATTACAAAGGTTTAATATATATTTGAATTTTTTTTTTAGCAGAACTTCACAACAGGAAGACATGCTAAGCAAAATGGACTCAAGCCACTCTAATTGTTAGCTCCCTTAAAATCTGTTATTTTGAAATTAATCTTTTGCTGTTGTCGACTGCAGCTGTAATACCAGAATATTAGCTATACACCTGCGTACACACAGCCTGGATTGACTTTTAGATACTACAAAATCGTAGCCGAAATATCATGAAATCCTTGATTATTTTAAATTAATGTAAAACTTAGTACAGTTGATTTTATTGATGTGTCGTTCAATTTTTATTCCTTTTGGCGATCGACTGTTTGCTGGTGTATGCATATGATATAACAGTGTCTCTAGATGAGAAGTTCATATTACAGCAAATGGTTTCTATATATCAAAAAACATACATCTTCTCAAAATATTTATAATTTTATTGAATGATTTTTAATTACGGTTAGATTAATGCCACTAAGTTTTATTCTACTAAGTCCACAAACTAAATAGGTAAAACTGGCTTTCTTCTAACAGGTCGGGAGTAATAAGCTTACCAGTTAAAATATTACTGGGAGTTTGATTCCTCTTTAAACAATGACACATATTACAATTCCTGGGCGAGTGCACACGGCTACATTATCTTAAACAAATGTTTATCTATTTGTGTACATCAAAAATATCGCTTATTTCCTGTCAACTATTCAGGTTTTTCCTGACCACTGACCATCCTTTATAACTAAAAGATTGTCAGATTTTTCAGCTTGAAGAAAAATTTCCATGTGTGAAATATCACTTATGTGTTTGATTAAATTTGCAGTTTTCGTGTCGCAAAGCTACAGAGAGGCCACGTTTTGTAACTCCTATCTTCTTCAAAAAACATTTCAAACGTTTTCAGTTATGCAATGTCATTAATTTTGCATCTACAGGCCTGGCAGATATGCTACTGGAGACCAACAGAAATTATTCGATAAATTCAGACCTTTGATTTTAATTTCAGTATTTCAACAAATGTATGCATGTTTTGGATTGTAGTTCTGGTGTTATTTTCAAACTGTGCATGGATTTTACAAGTTTAAGGATAATAGGATAAAGAGTGCACAGATACAAATATTCCTCTTTTTTTTTCTATAACATGGATGTCTTTGTGTTTCTAAGATTGTTCATAAGTACAATTCGTACATTTTGTTTTTATTCCACTGACCTCGTTTTTTCATTTTAAGAATGATATCAGTCTGTATACATCGCTCTAAAATTAACTTTTCATAATATTGACCGTATTCATTTTGGAAAAAATACATGATAAGGTTGTGTGTCAAAATATTTTGCCAACTTAGTTTTCCCGAAACTTTTGAAGTCCTTCTTTTTAAATATTGTTGAAAGGGTCTCCAAATCATTTTCAAAATATCTGTAGCATATTTTATATTTGATGTACATACAAATTTCATTGTCCGCTGGTCTGAGATCAGTTTTGCGAGCAAGGCACTGGAACTCGGAAATTACTGCGTCATCGCTCCTGTGAGTTTCTCGTGGATATAACAAACGGTCCCAGAAATGGAGGGAATTCACCAAATTCACATCATGTTTACCGTTTTCTTCGCTTTTGGGAGCGGAAATTGATACACGTTAACTAGCCAGCTGGGTCCTCGCTACGAAGTTTGCTGAAACCCGGGAGAGAAATATGATTAATTTGGCATAACATTTGCACATTGTATTTTAAGGTTGGATTAATCTAGGATGTGAAGATGCGTGCATATAAAAAAAAAGAAATAAAAACTGTGTTGCAGAGTATTGTGGTATGTATATGGCAGAATTTGAAAGGCATGTAAAACTTACCAACCCTGGAAGTGTGGTACTGGAGCATGGACAATTAAACAATATGTGCTAGTTGCTGTGGTCCACATTCTGCAGGACACATCAAGAGGTTTGATGACACGAAAGAGAGGCATATTAATAAAGTCCTTTGTGAACTGCAGGCAAAACGAAATCCATTTCAGGGTTGGGTTGACCTGTATAAGGCTTATCATAAGCGCGGCAATATATGTACTATCGCGCATTTGAAAGAGTTGCTATACAGAGGGATAACATCACAAAGTGAATATAATGATGGATTTCATGCATTGTTGTTTGGATGGCGAATTTCATCAGCAGTGAACATTATTGTAAAGTCGGTAACAGGAATCCCATACGTCAGTTTTGATAATTGGATAGACGATATTCTTATTAAAGTTTCTACAGCTCAGCCTGTGACCCCAAACGAAAAGCAAGTCTGACAATTCAGATATTATTTTTGAGCAGCCTGGCGTTTTGAGATTTCACTCACAGACTGAAAAGAAGGCAAGCACATGTTTTGGGACCACAACTTCGGCATGGAACCTCCACAAGATTACGCCAAGCACTTTCGCAAGATCCTGAGGGAGCCCGTATAGAGCGAAGCAGATGGCTTGGGCATGTACACCGATTGTATGATAGGCGCATACTTCAGGACATCATCTACGTTAAAGTGGCATTAGGAAAACAGTCCCTAGTCGCTCACACGTGCGCTTAATGCATGTGTGCTGGAAATACAGCATGGCTTCGGATGTCGATGTGGACTGCTAGAACACACTTGCTCAGGATTGAAGTTGTTGGAGCCATGAGCTTTACCAAGGAATAATGCACGGATGGTCTATGAAATGAAGCAACTAATTCACTCAGCACCTATGTACATTTAAATGTTATGACGGACAGGAGAACTGTACACATAGATTATATAGCATAAATAGAAATAATAGAGAAGTAGTCTACTATTCAATATTTTAAAAAATTTTAAAAAATATCTAAATGTATTCAAAAATATACATGCTTATATCCTTAAAGTTCCTTGGGTCTCACCTTCCACTGCACGAGGTTCGTTAGTGATTGGTAGTAGATAGCATATAGCTGCAATTGCATAGAATGAATTAACGTTTAGGGAGTGTAACCATCCTTATATATGAGGCGAAATCGCCAATACGACTGTATGACAGGATTGTCGGAACAGATTTGCCGATGTTTTGAGGAGGGATTGCATAACTCTTTATAACGATTTTTATATGAAATTAAAGAGTAAGTCAAGTGGACTTCGAACATAATACCCAAATCAAGCTGGATTCTACAAAAGGAACACCTTGAATAATATGCACTGGAGATTCCCATTGTATGGACTTACATGGTGGAGGTCCCCATTGAATGGACTTGCATGCTGGAGATCCCCATTGAATGAACTTGCATGGAAGGAGTGTATCGACTCCTCAGTGATTATCGAAATGATACATGATATAAGCAAATCATGAAAAGCACCTACGAACGTAACACTCTAATATGAAACTAAATAAAGTCTGAACTGCTCATGGTGTTAACTGTTCAGGAACTTTGCATAAAAAGCAAGAAAGAATCATTTCTCTCCCTACACGATTGGTACCTGAAAAGTTCTGAATATTTTGCTAAGACTTTTTTGTTACCAATGAATTTTATGCCGATCGATATACAAACTATACATTCTAGGAAATGATCTGCAGATGCATGTGTAGCATGCCTGATACCTGGAGACACAAGCTTGTGCAGTAACATAGGTAAATCATTGACGTCTAAATGTCAAATGTCGGACAACAATTTTGCTAGTGTACAAAAAGCATACTGTAAACTCCGAGAGTTCAAAGGGTTTTTCCAAACGATATCAGGGATAAAGTTTGCTGATGAAATTCTCTGTCATATCCTACAATTCTGATTTGGTTGCATTGTTTTAAAGATGGTCACGACAAAAATAAGAAGATAGCTCACATTCTACACCTCATCTACGATTGTCGAGCGAAATGTGGCTGGTGTGAAAGAAGTAAATAAATGAAGATACTCGATGCATAATGGAAGATATTTCTATTATTAAAATTGACACTTCGTAAACTCTTTTAATATACTGAAGAATCATTTGAAACTCATAATGGTTTGTGCAAGAGAGGTGCCGCATTTGTTCACGGCTGATGCAAGAGAAACTTGGATTGATATCACCAAATAACTATTTGATAAATATGCAAAGAGTGACTGAAAGAAAAACTGAGAACCGACATGCGGTTGAAATAGACTTTAAAGTTATATTATTAACACACCAAACTGTGATTGAAAAACGGCTTGTTAATAATTTGATAATGACAGAGAGGTACATGGGAATTTCTTAAAGAGGATGCGTTTACTTATTAACAAGATACCTTGTTGTACAACGCAGGGAATAGACATACCACGAGTGCATAATACACCGCATATTGTATTCAGATCTCAAGATCAACTCTCCCTAGCAAAAGGTGGATAACTTAAACAGAAACACTAAATCACTCATCACTATGGAATAATGGTACACTTTCCTCCGTAGAAAAAGGCCGAATATTCTAGTCAGGCGCTACACAATTACATCACAAAACTGCAAAAACGCTTTCTAAGAATACACCCTTGCTCGTGAAACAGTGGAAAAAGTCCTTCACAGAGTGAAAAACTGTGCCCAATGCAAGTAAAGTAACCTGCCCGTAATACGGCAAGCGTCTAGAAATTGATGCTTATACACAAGGCCAGATGCGCATGTCTTGGTGTAACGAACACAGTAATCTAAGTTCCAACGTCCTGATGTTGCCATTCGGTGGTCCTTGATTCCTTCATTAGGTGCCAAAGTGGCAGCGATTGTTTATTCAATTTTTCATCTGGGCACGCGTACGTATTGGAAGATGTATCTTCTCTATATAACATTGATCAAGAATGTATAATAAAATGCAGTCAATTGCAGATAGATAATATGATTGCTTCAAAGAGCCCACACTGGCGCGGATTGCTAAAAAAATTGTTTACAGCTCCTGAGGTACAAGTTGTTCACTGGAAAGAGTCAAATCTGCACACCAGATATGAACGGATCGGACTTCCTCAGTAGGACATTAGAAAGTCTCTCCATCGTAATGTTGAAGCTATGGATAGGCAAATAATGTACTTAGTGTTAATATGTACTTAAAATAATCGCAAATCACAACGCATAAACACATTTTAGATGATACAATCATTATGACGTCCCCCAAAGGGATAAAAAATCTTTCTAACGAAAGTCCACTAGCGCGATTTTTTTAATCGGATGTAATTGTCAGTCTGAGAGTTCTATACTCCTTTCAACTCTATTCACAATGATTGACATGTTATATATATATATATATATATATATATATATATATATATATATATATATATATATATATATATATATATATATGATTAAATGAACATGGTTGGGTATTTATCGAAGTGTAAATTTTACCTAATCACTAACAAAGTAAATAAAGTCCGAAGGACTTAATGTAAACTTTGTGAGTGATTAGGTAAAAAATTTCCACATCGATAAATACGCAGTCGTGATCATTTAATTATTATAATTCCAATTTACTTCCTTTCTAATATCAAATCAGTATATTTAATCAACAAAACATTCACTTTTATGTAGATCGAAGTATTTTTCATTAGCCTCTTTACTGCGATAGAATAAATTGTAGATAGCCGGATCTTCTCTGGCCAAGATTCGTAGATACTTTATACAATAATAATGGGTAGAATGCCTTAGAGGGTCATGCCAGTGATATCTTGTTATGATCATTATTTTAATGGATATAAAAATTGTTGTTGCGGTTAAACCAGGATATTCCTTTTTTTTTCGAAAATTGCGCTTGCGTATGGCACGTGTTGTTATAGCAACGTTGACCCTCACCTTAATAACCGCTGCTGTAACATGCTGTCGAGGTGAAATTCCGAAGATTGTCTTGTAAAGCGTACCACATGCCTTCGTCGGCAAAAGGGATGAGTGGTGGAGTGCAGGAAGATCTGTGCAGTTACATAGTTTAAGCTTATAATCGTCCATTTCTATCTGTGGTTTGGTATCTTTTGATTGGAAATCACAGGAGTGTGGTGGGTGGGTTTTTGTTGTTGTTATTATTAGGGTATATTGGGTTGATATAGATAAAACTTCTCATCAGATGACATGGAAACAGGGAACCAAAAAGTAGTCCGCAGAATTTCTCGGTGTGTTAAAAATTCCAGATTAGTATCAATTTTTGATTGCTTGATTAATTGATTGATGGTCGATCGACTTAGCGATTGGGGGATTGGTTTTTGTTTATTGCATGATTGCTTTGATTTGTTTCTTGAAGCTAATTATTTATTCATACGATCAGATGCCTCTGAATATTGATATCATCATGACGACCAATTTTTTTAGTGGTTTCTCTTGAAATTCGGCAAGTACAATGCTCATAATGGTGTAATAAAGTTATGTTTGACTTTATGTCAGAAGAAGGTAGAAAAGCAAAGAATTCCAGACATAAAATTTGACCCTGGAGCAGATTGGACAGATTTGGGAAAGCCAAATTGAGCTAAAAACTTTATCAAAACTTTCACTATTGTTTTATTTTTAATATTCCTCAAAGGAATTGCCTCTAGGAATCTTGTTGATGCACACAATATGGTCAATAAGTATTGGTTACTTGACTTGGTCTTAGGTAAGGGACCGACACAATCTACCATTATTCTGCTAAATGGTTCGTCAAATACAGGAATAGGTTGCAGATGATCCTTAGGTATCCTCTGATTGGGTTTTCCTACCATTTGACAAGTATGACAAGATCTGCAGTATTTACAAACATCACTTTTGATTTTTGGCTAATAGAAGTGATTCAAGATCTTGTGATAAGTCGTATTAATCCCTAAATGACCAGCCAAAGAAGTTTCATTGGCCAGACTAAGAATTTTCTCTCTGTACGATATTGGAACTACAATCTGATAGTTCACGGACCGCTGGTCATTAGCAGGTACCTCGGGTGGTCTTTATTTTCTCATAAGAATCCCATTTTTAATGAAATAACAAACAGATACTTTGGCTTCAGTCTCACTAATGACCTTTTCAAACAAACAGGAGATCTCAGGATCTTTTTCCTGTTCGACGACAAGTGATTGTCGTTTGTCACCCTGATTAGAATAAAGAGAATGAGTAGTTAAAAGAGCATCACTGTCACCAATACCCTTTGATTGATCCAAACCAGGAGTTAAATTGACCTCATCAAAAGCTGACCAATGCGTGTGTCAACTAAAGGAATACTTTCCTGCTCAACATCATTCTCAAGAGCTTTTTTGCCATAGCTCCAGTAACTGCACAAGCTGGATATAAATCAGGGAATTATTTTTCAATAGGATCGAATTTCTGATCCAAACAATGCTTGTCAGTTACTAGTGGATTAACCACAACCTTATCTCCAGCTATGTCATTGTCTAGTAATAAATGAATGCCCTCAATGGGTAAAGAAGCGCTGTTCCGATTGTCACGGATCCTGAGACTAAATCTGATGACAAATTTAGACAATGGAGAGGAGCATTAACAAAACCGCACTCTATTCCCTGAATAAGAACACTCTCATTAAAAGAAGACTTCTCAGAAAAAGGCAAAGTACATGATAATAAAAGACTCTGAGAAGCTCCCGTGTCCCTTAAAATTTTAAGGCCGAATCACCCATGAGTAATATAGAACCATTCGACATGAATGGTTCATAATTCTCCATAATAAAATCGGACTGGGGTTTATTAGACCCAACAAATGTATTGCTTTCAAAACATGACCGTGACCTTGACCTCTTAGAAATAGAGCATTTGGAATAGATCTGTCTTGATTCTGATGCTTATGTTTCGATTTGTAGCAGTTTGTAGCAATCAGAAATAACGTGTCCTTTCTTGTTGCAATAGGTACACGTAGGAAGAGGTAGGGATTTCTGATCAGTCTTATCCGAAACTTGATTTCTAAAAATTGTGCCAGATTGAAATTTGGAAGGATTTGTATTAGGCTGAAATATATTTTTATCAGACGACTGCTGAGTGGATGACTTGCTTACAAGAGAAACTTTATGAGCTAAGGAATATTCGTCAGCAGTACGAGCAGCAGTTTCTAAGGTTTCGATCTTATGCTCATCAAGATAAGTCTTAATGTCACCATGCACACAGTTCTTCAGAACTCTTCAAGTAATACGAGTTCTCTTTGATCAACGTTCTTGGCTAAGCACCACCTATCAAATAACTGCTCTTTTTCTCTTGCAAATTCGACATGAGTTTATCCAGCTTCTTTTTTATTGTTCCTGAATTTTTGCCGATAAGCCTCAGGGACTATCTTATAACCCTTTAAAATGCATTCCTTAACCACATCATAGTCATCACTTTGCTGTACTGATATGGAAGCACAGATGTCTCGGGCTTTGCCGAAAGGTGTACGCTGTAGTAACAGAGTCCAATGCTCCCTTGGCCATTTCGAATTTTCAGCAATTTGTTTCAAAATGAGGAAAATATTTATCTGCTTCTTTTTCTCTAAAATGGGACACTAACCTAATATTCTTAGTAACATAAAAACTTGAATTTGTATGTAAAAGTGGTTTGTGCTTTTCACTTGCCAGCTCTAATTCTCTTAATCTAAATTGATATTCCCTTTCTTCTTTCTCTCTGCAATTCTCTGTCTTCGTTTTCTTTTTGCATTTGCATTTGTCTCTCTCCTTTCTCTTTGTCCAGTTGCATTTGCATTTGTCTCTCTCTCTCTCTCTCTCTCTTTCCTCTTTGTCCAATTGCATTTGCATTTGTTTTTCTTCTTTCTGTAACTGCATTTGTTTCTATCTCTCTTCTTTCTCCATTAGTATGTTTTCTTCTTCTTTCTGTAACTGCATTTGTTTCTCTCTCTCTTCTCTTTCTACAACAGCATTTGTTTTTCTTCTTTCTATAACTGTATTTGTTTCTCTCCGCCTTCCTTTTCTCCCACAGCATTTTCCTCTCTCTCTCTCTCTCTCTCTCTCTCTCTCTCTCTCTCTCTCTCTCTCTCTCTCTCTCTCTCTCTCTCCTCCGTATCTAATTGCATTTGCTTTTGTTGTTCCACTTTATCTTTCTGAAGTTCAAGCTGTATTAACTCTAATTCCATCTTGTATATTAATTTTAATTCCTTTACTTTTATGTTAGAGTCTGATACGGACTTACTAATCAAAACCAAAGCACTTTTATCGAAAACATTCTTTTCCACCAAATATTGGACCAAAATATTTTTTATTTCCTGCTTCGTTAAAGAAGCTTTTGCCTCAGAAAGATCAAATTTTCTGGCAGGCTGAAAGCAATTCATCTCTTTTCAAAAATTTTAACTGCTCCTTGGTAGGATTTGAAATAATGATCTACACTTTAGATGGCATTGTAAAAAGCTTACTGATTTCTCTAAAGATTTCTAAAATGTGAAATAATACTTGAGATTTTAAAAATTCCGAAACTAAGGGAATTTAAATTTCAAAATCAAAGTTTTCTGAAATAGTTTAGCAAAATTCGTACCCCAAGGACGAGCGCCCAGTTTTTTGTTAAGAGTCTGTACTCTTAAAATAAGTAACAGAAAAGAGTGAAGACAACAAGTTTTGTAAAATTTAATAAATAATTTATTTCCCTTGAATAAAAAGTGAAAAATGTAAAAAGAACTTACGGTATTGCAAATTAAATCCAAAAATAATCCAAGAATTAAAGACACAAGTCCTAGTAATAAATGTCCTGAATAAAACTCAGTTCAAGTCCTGAAGAGATTTAAAATTGAAGGCTATGACGTGTTTGTTATGGTGTCAACAGTCTTTTGTTGAATCACAGACATGTTATTCCAGGTTTGAATTCAGTATAAATTCCAGTGATTTTTTTATCCAAGAATTTTATCAGAGCACTTTTGTATTTCCAGAGAAAATAATCAACTGAAATCAATAATTTGAAAAAACTAAAATTCAGCCCACACTAGTCTCAACATAATAAGACTTAAAGTGCTAGATGTTAAAGCACGATTGGTAAAATCCTCACAGTCACAAAATAATATAGTTCTCTGCTTGAGCCCAGGTCAAAAATTCGCATTTTCTAAAAACAACCATTACCTAATGGAAAATAACCGTCTATAATGACCTAATGAGCTTTGTTTGCTTACAACACAATAGCCTATAAAATTCACTTTGGAATCTCCAAAACCCTGACCCAAATCAACATGTTTACTTGAATAATAATTCGGTTAATAAGCTCATACACATAGAGAATAACGAAGCTGTTATTAGTTGTTTACATAAATGAAATAAAATTAAAAAATTTAAAAAAGTCAATCAGGTCAGGAGGAAATTAACTAAATTTTGGACAAGGTCAAGTCCAGCAAACAATGTTACATTATAATATCATGTAATGAAATAAAAAAATAAAACTAACAGACAAACATTTATATTAAATATACATAACAAAAGTAACTGACAATGTGAACAGAAAGTCATTTGGACTTTACTTACTTTTGAGTGATTAGATAAACTTTACACATCGAAAAATACCAACCATGATCATTTAATCCTACATTGAACATGATATCCTTTGGTCTTGATTGTAGTGACGCTTAAATTTGTGATGTCATCGTTTACATCATCCTGCGTGCTAGTTTTCTAAATAAAATATACAAACACCAGAAAAATTATTCCACAATAGAGAAAGAATGTTTGGCATTGATATTGTCTTTTGCAATTCTTTGAAGTGTATATTAGTTCCGTTCCTTCTTTGATTATTTAAATTGAAGGATCACAACCCGCTTACTTTCATTAGCAAGATGAGAATGAAAAATCAGATATTGTTAATGTGTAGTTTGATTTTGAAGGAATACAATATTGATTGCAGGAACACAAAGTGATAAAGATAATCTGATTGCAAATATACTTAAAAACGTATTATATTGCTTCTTGTATATTTTGTGTCATTTATAAGACATCTACCTATGTAAGTTTTAATATTATAGTATCATGTGTATATTCGATTTATGATTAAAGCAACCTTTATTGTATAAATCTTTCCTTTTCTTTATTAGAGAAGTTGTTATGTATTTGTACTGCTTAATTGACTTTTGTCCAAAACTGAGGTAGTAATTGGGTGTACCTGACTAATGTTACTTTTTTGTTAACACGTGTACGAAGATATGAGTTCCGGGAAACTGGTTTCCCAGCTGAAAATGCCTGGTCGACCTGATTGTTTGTCATGTTTCTTTACTAAACTTTAAGTAAAAACTTAACTTTGTTTACGACATAGAATGTTTTGGAAATTAAAGTTTGACCCTCATCCTGGTCCCCTTATTGTGTCGTAGATTTCTATGTTAAGGTTATGTACATCTGAATTATTAAGTCCTATTCAAACAGCTATATTGGAATCAGTCCTTTAGGTGCGTTCAGTTATAATTTGAAAGTGTTATTTATTTAAATTATTCATTGGAATAACAAAGTTCTCATTGATCCTTTTCGACATAAATCACTATTTTGGAATTATTGTGAATTCGTTCATGGACGTTATGGATTACATCATTGGAATACATACCTACTGTTAGCACTTATACACAGTCCATAGTATGGCACTTCAGCATATTCAAGATTGGAATTCATTCGCAGCAACACCACCGTAATTCATTCGGAACACTCTATGCCTTTGGACATGTGATAGAACTTTTAGAATTATTTGGGATTTAATTCACAACAATACAAGTTCTTTTTAAATTTTCACTTGGCAAATAAATTATTTGTTGAATCTTACTAAACTTGTTTGTTTTCCCTTTTTCTGTTACTTAATTGAAGACCACAGAGTCGTAACAGACAAAAAACATTGACAGTAAGTGCAAACAATTCTGTGACATACATTACTAAAATTGCTGTATTATAAGCCAAATGCCGACATGAAAAATTTGATGCCTGATATGAGACATATTAATAGTGGATCAGTTTGACTGCAATGGCGTTTTACAATATTTTGTCAAAAGAACGCTCAAGAAACTTGGTTTCTGAATTCTGAGTAACATTGGAGACTGTCGCTTTAGCAAGCCCATTACCAAGGGGACACCTGGATTTAACAGTAAAGACACGGATATAATATTGTAATGCAAAAACTAAAATGTGTAGTAAAGTCGTATACATAACCATGGTTACGGAGAGTACAGTCGTATACATACCCACATGGTTACGGAGAGTAAAGTCGTATACATACCCACATGGTTACGGAGAGTAAAGTCGTATATACCCACATGGTTACGGAGAGTAAAGTCGTATACATACCCACATGGTTACGGAGAGTACAGGTCACGGAACCTTCAAAAGTGTGAGTAGATATGGACTTTGTTTGTAATTCTAAGGCAGAGTGTATGATTACTGTTGTGTTAACCGAAGCGGAACAACTTTTAGACTTAAAACAGAACAAGGAAGTTAAAAACATTAAAGAATTACAGACGAAGAACTTGCATATCATGGGTGGGAATAGTTCAAAATCTATTATCAAGTATAATCAGGTAAGTGTAATTATAGGTTCAGCCATTTGTTTATATTCACTTTGTAGTCCGTTTGTCTTAAATCAAAGATTTTATTGAACATACAAGGGAGTATCCCTGCCGCAAATTGCTGGATTTCTGTTTAAAAATAGTGTGTGTGTGTGTGTGATGCTATAGTCTCATGATGGTGATTATTCTGAACGATTAACATTAAGAAGCAACAAGCGATTCTCATATAAATTCAGTGAACCTGAGATATAAACTGTACAAATGGCAAACAATACAACTGTAATTTTGAATATCATAAGAAGTGTTGAACTTGTTAACATTATTATAGTCGATTGATAGTCCTTCAACGGTTCTATAAATAAGAAAGGATATTCATATATGCTCAATAGAATGTCATGTTTTCTTTGTTAAACTGGCCTTCAATGCCAACTGATATATAGCACCTTCGTTCTTTGAAAAATGATATGATTGATTCAAACATTATGAAAATTGTATAACCCTATATATATATATATATATATATATATATAGAGAGAGAGAGAGAGAGAGAGAGAGAGAGAGAGAGAGAGAGAGAGAGAGAGAGAGAGAGAGAGAGAGTTCATCAAACAATCGACTTATCTTAATCTATTACTGTTTTCTTAAAAAAACACAATGACTGCAATATTAAATATATGCAAACATCATGTTAACCTCTTTGGTCAAGGTGAAGAAAATATTACTAGGTGCTTAAGTTACGTGTAAGAAGTTAAATATGTTCTCACTGTTCCTCTCTCTGTCTCTGTCTGTCTGTCTGTCTTGCTCTCTGTCTGTCTGTCTGTCTGTCTCTCTCTCAAACGCGCATTGTCTTGTGGGTTGCAGCGCTGCTGCATGGAAACTAGACGATAGTTCCCGTTATTCGCGGTATGACTTTGATTCCTGTTTGGAACGAATCTTAACTCCCTAAGCTGTTAGATTATATTGGTGTCATTAAACAAAAATGTCGTTCATATATCATATCTAAGTCGTTGAAAAGTTTAATATGAGCTCCAAGGCACATTATTTAAATAATTACGCTATACGCGATTAAGCCCTGCTTGGAACAAATTATAACTCTAACCTGTGCGATTGTATTGGTATTATTATATGCATTTAACTTGCACGCTACGCAGTCATTGAGTTGATCATCTAGGAAGCATATCAATGATATTTTAAGAAATCGATCATCTGATGTTCACAATAAATTATTAAATTGTATAATTTGCTTAATTTCTCAATTCCGTTCATGAATTCTGGCTAAATAAATCTGCACGCATCCATGGTGAATTTGCATCTCAGGTACATAGTTTCATGCATGCAGACGATATTGCAGCACGGTCGACGATGGGTAGCACTGTCTCGATGACGAAAGACAAAGAGTATTAAGTAAGTAATAACTTCCACAGCAATTGTGTAGAGGTTACTTTTTAGGATATTGGCCGATTTCGTACACAACCACCAGCATTGCAATCAAGAGAGTAGAAGTTTGGCAAAAGAAAGTTGATATGGACAAAGAAAGTTTATATGGACAAGAAAGATTGCTTACTAATAAAATGTTGCTCCTAAATTGTAGAAGGCGATAATGAAAGAAAACTAACTTATGAATGTCGTGAAATATCTATAAGATGTCATATGACACATTACTTTAGTCGGCGTGTCTGCAAATGATTGCTATAGTCGAAAAACATAGGCATAATCTCCACCAAATAATATTATATACGATTCCAAGAGCTTACCTGGGAAGGTCATGATCAACGTTTTATCTTCAAACCAGACATAATTGTTTGTGATTGTACTCATTCTTCTGGAAAGACTGAAGAGACAGGATGCCAACAATGAAGAACTCTATATATTAATCACTTCTGCCCACGATTTTAAATTGGTTTGGGCAAAATGAATTTGAAAGAGACCCAGTGGTCCAGACAATAAATCTATCAACACAGACATCCAAATGAAATTTTGGGATCGAAAGGAGTGCATTGCTTTGAGCACTAAGCATCTTAAACTGGAAACGAAAGAACGTTAGCTGGCAACAGCCAGAGATTAAAACGACTCGGAGATAAAGTGTTTAAATACCAATAATTTCTTGAGGAAGATGGAATTGAAAAAGATGAAAAGTACAATCAGGAAGAGAGAATGTTATTCGTTAAGTTGATGAAAATATTGGCTCATTGTTGCACCATCTGTAAATTTTGCTTTACTTTTTGTTACCAAGACTGGATCATGAGTAACGTTTGACCTCCACATCCCTTGCTGCATCTTGATAAACGCTTCAAGTTATATCTATCTAATTTCGAACATTTTTATACTTTCTCATACAAAGTATTACATCATACTTTTATGCAGATTAATGCTTAGGTGCGATCATATTTACATTGCATATTTATATAGCCTGTACCCAACACGGTTAAATTACAAAGAATAAGTGCACAAAAACGTTGCAGGTAGTAACATTCTAAATAGTCAATTTGTAAAGGGTTGTCTACATCTAACGCCAAATACTGCCAGGGTATTTTCTTGTTTTTCTTTCATATTGTTGCAGCTGTGTTAAGACAATATAAAGAATCATAACTGCAGAGACCAAGCATAATAAGCAAGAAAAGATACGTTGTTTTTATAACTTAAAACGTTGAGATTTATCTTTTCAGGATAATGCAGTGATTAGAGACAATGATACACCTGGATATTCAAAGTTGCCGAGCGCTAAAGGTACAGACACGAATTCCTACATTGCACCCATAGTAAGTACCCATCTCTCGTTAAAGGTACAGCCACGAATTATTGTATCACACTATAGCAAGTGTCCATCCCTCTTTACGTTTTTCGTTCTTTCTTCCTTTCATTTCAGTTCGTAAGATATAACGCAACAGGTAACACACACACACACACACACACACACACACACACACATGCAGTATTTCACGTATAAAGCATATATCTGGCCTTATTGTTAGCTGATATTACTATATGCATGACTGCTTGATTATAAATGGGACTACATTTGTGAATGGGAAAAATATCCATAATGGAGCAATCCTTAGAAACAACATCGTGTTTAGAGAGGAGAAATGAATCATTGCATACAGAAATGTCGATGCTAGAGCGAATAAATGATATGTATTTTTACGCCAAAGTAGCTTCATCAATGTAATAGTTTCAGTCATGCCATCACTATTACGTAAATGCTAATTAATTGTTAAGCTTATATGAAATTTACAATATTAAATGTAGAATCAATGAGATATTTTAAAACTCATATACATGCAGACGAAAAATGAATTTAGATGTTTAATGTAATAAAAATTTGAATGGCGTTCATAATGATAGTTTAGTGTAGCTTTTTAACAAGAAAGCTAGGGAACTTTTACTGAAAAATGTTTGTATCCGGTACATCCATTCTTTGATGTACCACAACACAAAAAGGTCCATATGTAACTTTTCTATTCAAAATTAACTAAAGTATACATAATTGTGTGTGTGTATATGTCTGTATGTCCTTACCGCCCCTTCACAAGAGGCATTTGCAGTCACATGTAGCCTCAACTGTGAAATAAAATTGGCGTTAAACCTGAAACATCATATATATATATATATATATATATATATATATATATATATATATATATATATATATATATATATATGTATATGTATATATGTATGTATGTTTGAATGTATGTATGAAGTAGTCACTAGTGACGTATGAAAAATAACGATGCAAACGATTAATAATCCCCGTTTTCTCAATTAATTTTGTTACGACCCTGTAGTTAAATTGCATGTGTGTTAAAATTTGAATTCTTTCTAATTCTTTCTATTTCATTTTTATTTCATTTTTATATCATTAAAAATAATTATTATTATGATGATGATTATGTTAGCAGAGTCTGATATTTTGTTAGAAACATCGTGTTTATTTAGAACGTAAATGTGACTCGCCTTAGCACGATTTTTGCATGACTCGTTGTATAAATTTTTAATTAAAAGGAAACTCAGCAAGCTTCGTTTCCTTTTCATGAAAAATTTATACATCTCGTGGTATATCATTGATACACCGTACATACTATATATATATATATATATATATATATATATATATATATATATATATATATATATATATATATATAAGTACCTGTTCATTTTATTGCAATCATCAACTATCAGACACCGTCTTAATGTGTGTATTATACTGTATTAGATATTCTCACAATATATCGCATTTATATCGTAATCGGATCATTGTAGAGCTAATTATTTACTGCGGCTGTTTATCAGGATAAAGTTTACTATCTTGTTTTGCTAGTTTTTGTTAGTTTTTGTTAGTGGATGCAGTTGTGCACGCACATGCACACAGAAACCCTGGTAGAGAATTTATATGGAAAACCATAAACACTTTCCAAGTTTTAATCCAAAATTGTAATTAAAAACATTTTTCATTCGAAAGTTTCACCTTTGCTTTTAAAAGGTATACGTCACTAACGTCACACCTACAAATATGAAGAAGCAGAGTGGCAATGCATCTCTAAACACAAGAGTCCCAATCAGAATAATCACCGTCAATTTTAACAGAGCTCTCTAAGTCAGCTTAAGATGGAACTGCTGTCAGTCTTCTTCATGATATGTGCCAAAAAATATATGCGTAACGTACCATTGATGCAGTAACCATTTGTGATGAAATTGGCATCAATCTTACATTGTTCCATTAAATATACATGGGAATATCAAGTCTATTTCACGAAAGGAACAATTTGTACTCCGCGCCTTTCATAATCCTTCAAGTATTTGGAACGAAATGTAGAAATTAGAAAACAATTTCATCATCTACAAATTCCCTTTTAATAAATTTCGTTTTAACACTATATTTGATGCAGTGTGATAATTTAAAAAAAACCCATAGCAAAATGTTATAATCAGAGCAAGGCATGAAAACTATAATCAGCCCCGTGTTTCATTTTTTTTTTAACTTTGAACCAATACAGCTTTAAGAATATGATGCCATATATTTAATACCATAATGAGAATGTTAGCAAAATGAAAAATGCATTCTCCGTACATGTACTGTTCAAACAAATAAGCTAAAATAATAGCGGGGCCTTATTTTGGCTTCTGTGATACCATTTTCGATGGATGGCTTGAAAATGTAATATAATTCTAAAGTCTTCAAAATGGAGAACATTGATAAAATTAAATTTGTTTTCAAAAAATACTCATGATGATGTTGTCCATCATGTCTAGGTAGATGGGTTCGAAAACGAAAGAGATTCTGGACGAGACAAAGAAAAAGAAAGTGCTTCAAGCAAAAGATATCGTGCAGGACCACGGTATAACACAAAAACAGGAACTTTCACTTTTCCAAAGCGCAAGCTTAGACCTCGAACATCACTTAAACATATCTTCCGTGATAAGACTTCAGTTAGTCAGGATGCTGAAATCGAGTCGATGGTAAATAAATACAGGCCAAATATTCTGAAAGATGTCACCGTCAGACACATTCTATTTTGGATGAAGACCTTCGTAGGTAAGAGCTTGTATACCTTTATTACTCTCATTTCTGAAAAAAAATATCGTTTCTGTATTGAACATAAAGTACTGAATATTAGAAGTTTACTTATATGCTGATACTCTTTTAATTGCTTACAGATGTGGACGAGATAGACGAAATAGCAGAAAAGGACAGCAATGCCGCAGCAATGGAGACACTCCTTTATAGAATTCAAAACTGCAAGAAAAAGGGGCGCTGGCAACGATTTGTAGATGCTCTACGGGCAAATAGTAATATTATTGTCTTATTACCTTGTTCCTTCTTCCCAGAAAGATATACCTTGCAAAACCTGAGTGAATCAGTGAGTTAAACATACGTTCACACGTAGAATTTTGTAACAGTTCATTTTGTATACCAAGTTCCATTCATCGACCATAGACCTTACATGTCTATCTAGAATGATAGTAACTAAAATGAAATATTAAAATCCCTGGTGATATAGAAAGCAGAATCTACAACTAGAAGAATTTGAGTCTGTCGAAATTACCCAAGCAATTATATAATAAATTTAAATATTTAGGTAAATGTTTCAACCTTTTTCAGCTGTTACTGTCTAAAAAGATTTGTGTTGGCCGTCCCTTTTTGTGATTAGTGCACAAAAATGATAGATGTCATCTGTATTCAATGAATGGATCAATCAAAGCTTCATTATCGCATCATCAAAATAGTGTTTCTCCATTTTTGCTAAATGTACATAACATTCACTTCATTATCAATATTAAAACATTATCTTGATTATCTCGTGTCAAACTAAATCACAACCAAATGGAAAAAAATAAAATATTCCAGTATTTTATTAGTTAAGTTGTATGTCTTCCAAACAGAGCTCGGCATTGATGTAACCATAACACAAATGAACGGTGTATTATAACGCAAAGGAACGTGTTTACTTCGAACTCAAAAGCGCAATCCAAACTATAGTACATTTTCATCCACTGCATCTTTAAGAAATCCGTCTAAGTTTTTAGTTTGTTCCCTAAGTAGGTGGAAAGTATTCTTGGCATTCTTACCGTAATCAATGCCGTTCCCTCTACAGATAAAACATGTTCAGATCCGGTAGAATAATGAGCCATAGACACACACATGAGCAACGAGCTCAAACAGATGCGCGTGTTTGATGCCAGTAAAGCAAAGTCTAAAGAATAAATTAATATATAAGGCGGATCAAAACCCAAGGAGCTATATGCATGATTCCGAAATTAAAGCTTATTCAGTGCGAGAAGGAAGTAGTAAAAGGTCTACCTTTACATACTAAGATATATTTTAGCTCAAAATAACGTTTTCTATACATGTAATTTAGGAACACAATTTGTTACTATGAGTCAGACACATTATAAAACAAAGTACCTTCTGGTAACTACCTGGATTCTGAAGAAAACACTTTCCGATGTAATAAAAATGCATATAACTAATACGAAACTCTCCTCATATTTACACAAATGTGAAACGTGTACATTTATAATTAGATCCAGATAATATGCCATGGAATATTGTTTATCAAAGGTCTTTAATGTTATGCAGAATTATCTGTGGCGAAGAGCAGTGATAAAACTGTCCTGGAATGCTGCTTATATGATTCCATTTGTTTTATCCTTGCGCAGATTACCATTATGATTGTAACTTACTTCGAGGTGGTCCTAAGAAAAAAGGACGGGCTGGGCAGGAGAAACTCTTATACATTCTAGCGCCAGGAATCATTGATAGGATAAATCCTGTAGAAATAGCATTTTATCTACGATGCCACGATGCAATAAACAGCTTTGATCTAGAAGAGATAAAACAGGAAGAACAGACTACAGGAAAACGCTCTGCGGCTTCCAAGCTGCTAAACATAATCCCCCGCGGTCGTTCAGCTGATTGGTTCCAGTTATTGTGTGATGCTTTGAGAACCGAGGGCCAGGATGACTTGGCAAATCTATTTTTGGTTCGTTACGAGGACGTGTCGTCCAATACAGAGGGACCTCGTTCATCCAGCAGTTCTGAATCTGAAACTGAACATGGACCAAGAACACTTGAATCAGGTAATCCAGTTTAGAATACTGCTACCTGTTTTTCAATACGCTTTGCAAGATCTACACTTTACCCATTTGAGGAACCAATTATATTTTTTTTCTAAATCAATACTTTTATTAATAGTGGAAGAGATATACCGTAAAAGGATTCTAAAAAAGAATTAATTCAGTACCAAAATTATGACGTATTCAAGCTATTTTTAAATCTTTACAATCACTATTATAAATCATTGTATTACCTCTATTTACATTTTGATAATAATGCCGACGACACAAACATAATTCGATGCATCATTCAGAGTACTATTGCACTGGATGTTTGCGATCCTTCTTTCAACAATGAATGTAACTGTTTTTATAGTTAATACCACCTATGCCAATTTTTTTATACATTATAAGCAAGTGATTCATGTAAGTTGGTTAAAATTTTCCTTAGGATAGTTTTTCGATTTTAGTCATTTCGTTTTCATAATATTAATGCTAACCGGTTCACATTAAAAAATGCAAAGCTCGTGAACGTTTTACTCTTCCATATGTGTCGTTTTCCTTAAATCAAAGGGTTTAGCAAAGGTAAATAACGCAATGTCTGCTGTAGCCAATTTAATAGATGCACAAAATAAGGTTTGCAGAATAGATGTATGTCATCCTCATCTTCCATTCAAATGACGAGTATTTCGTCTTAATGGTTGTTTTTTATGCAAAGGCTCAAACTCGCTTGTCCCGATTTTTAAAATCTAAAACTGATATAACGAACTGGGATTTTTATCAATTTAGGACATATATTTTAAGTTCTGTTCTGTTCATGGATTGTCATTTATATTAATCTGCTACTTATTCAGGGCTACAAAAAGAATTCAGACTGCAGCGTCCCAAAAGACGACTAAACAGACATCCTAGAAGACGGCGCACCAACCCATCGAAACTAACTTACCAAAGCATTCCAGGTATCAATATTTAGAGCCAATGAATAAAAGGATAAATTTTGTTATTTTACTTTTAACAGAAGAAAAACTGTAGTGACCTTGATGATTTTGTTGCAAAATAAACTTTCAACTTTATATCGAGGGTTTTAATGAAAATAACCGTGGTACAGCAATCGAAAACAAGGCAAAACCTAACCAAGAAATGCCAATAAAAGTCAAAAGAAGATAAAAACTAAACGTAAACCAAAGCAAATAAAAGGAATGTTATTTAGGTTCTAGCATATATAGGTTAATACATTTAATTATATACTGATAAATGTTTCGTAAATAAGTTTTCGACTTTCCTAACCTATAAAAGTTGTCTTGAAAATGCAATAATAATAAATACAAGGAGAACAAAGCATTTGTCTTCATCTTCGTATTATTATTATTATTATTATTATTATTATTATTTTTTTCTCAAAGATGTAGAACAAGTAAAACTGGTGGAAGAAATTGCTGGTTTCCGAAGAGAGTCGAATCGTATAGAAGAAAAGGAAGAAGTTTTAAGAGAGTTGCAAAGGAAAGAAGAGAACTTGAAAAAAGAATACGGAGAACGTAATTATGCATACATACCCTGTATTTTAGAAGATTCATCGTCAGAATTATAAAGTTCTAGATATTACACATTTTTAAGCGAAACCTGAAGACCTTTAAATACAAGGCATGCAAGAAAGTATAACTGGTAGCTCACATACAGATTGAAGTTGTGAAAAAAGTCTTTTGATTATGACTAATATAGCTAATAAGCTGGACAATTAGCGTATGTAGATGTGCATACACAGAGACTAGAATAAATATATCGACATCATTCATTATTTGCAACGCAAGAGTTTTTTTAAAGCTACGTTTGGTTAAAATTTTGTTCCGTTAGTGGTCGTAAGTTTACTGGTGTACACGTATAATATATCGGTGACACGTGCTGAGATATGCCGCTAGTGCCAAATATTGATGCCTGTAAGAAATATACATCTCCTCAACACGTTTCTAAAAGAGTTATTTTTTAAGATTTTCATTATGGTTGGCGGAATGTCACAACATAATTATCTAACCAACTCGGTATTGTTAGTGTTCATATTAAAAATGATGATAAGGTCGTTTGCTCAAATATTATATGAACTATTTTTCAGAAATATCAGACGTCTTCCTTATCAAATGTAGTTCAGAGTACTCTGAAACATTTAAGAAAAACAAATAAAACATATTACACAGGTAAAGTACATAGGACTATTCAACTAACAATGTAATTTATGTGGCTTAGATATTTTGAGTGCATGATTATCAAGGGACAAGGTAATGTAAAATAGGAAATATTCCATCATTATTGATGATTCTCTCTCTCTCTCTCTCTCTCTCTCTCTCTCTCTCTCTCTCTCTCTCTCTCTCTCTGAGCCCGCTCGATTCAGGACACTGCCAGTTCCAATACTAGCATGAATAGCAATAGGTTATTCTGAGGAATAAATAAAAACATTCTACAAAAGTGAAAAATGAATAATGACAAATAGACCTGTCTGTAGCTGATAAAGACGGACCTGGTGTAATTGACCTTTGGCACCTGTCACTAAAGTACTTTCTGACAATGTCTGATGTCAAAATAATGCGACAATAATGGGTTTCATCAGACAAGAATAACGCCGCCAACAATAGACCAGTGTCCTTGACGTCGGTTTTCTGTTATGACATGGAACATATTGTCCACAGACACTTGACGAAGCATCAAGAACAGAATATCATCCTTTGTGACCAGTAACATGGCTTAAGAAAGAAAAGATCCTGTTAGACGGAGCAAATTACTAATATCACAACCTTGCACTCTGATTTAACAGTAAAGAGCAGAAAGATGCAATCGTGCTGGACTTCAGCTAACCGTTTGATAAAATCTTGCAATCAAGCTCTAACGCTATGGCGTCAGAGACCGAACGTGTGGGTAGGCACAGAGCTTTCTAGCAGATAAAAACCAACAGGTCGTGTTTGACGCGTTTGTATAATCACCCTCTCCTGTGACCTCAGGAACAGCCGTAGGGCCTCTCCTATTCCTAGTATATATCAACGACCTGCCATCAACTGTTTCCTCTACTGTTAGACTCTTCGCCGACGATTGTCTACTCTATAGAGTGATTGATTCTCAACAAGACACGTTGTTCCTTCAAGAAGACCTCAACATGTTACAAGATTGGAAGAGCAAATGGCAAATGAATTTCAACCCGTCCAAGTGCGAACACATACCAATAACCTGCAAGCGAAAGGTCATTAGCCAAGTAACTTGGTGTATTTTTTGGACAGCAAACTATATTGGACATCCCACACAGACTCTTTAACCAAACAAGCCAATCAGGAGACATCTTTTCTGTAAAGAATCCTGTCATCCTGCCCAAAACATATCAAGGCATGCTGCTACAAGACGCTCGTACACCCACAGGTGAAATGCGCTTCTACAGTATGGGAACCACACTCCAAAACCAATGCAGCTGAACTAGAAAGACTCAAGAGCGGGCAGCAAGATATTGTCACAATGACTATCGACGAACCAGTAGCGTCACAACCATGCTAAAGGATCTTTATTGGGAAGACTTGCGAAGCCGATGTCAACATAATAAGGTCATCATGATGTACCGGATCATTAACCAACTGGTTGAAATACCAACAACAGGCATTTTGATCCAGGAAAAAGCATTAGTCAGAGGCCATGCCAACAAATATAGGGTATGATACTGGAGGAGTTACTTCTTCCCCACAGGCATTCGTCTTTGGAACTGCTTGACAACGACAGCCATTACAGCGCCATTCATTGAACCTTCAAGGTCTGCATCGGCGCTGTGGGTCTCATGTCTTAGCATGTACACCTTGTGTTATTTCAAACCGTTTTAACTTCTACAAAGAGCCTTCTTTCACACATGTACGTAGTTCACCAAAGTGCGACTTTGCCAGCATTTGGGCAAAGTACTTAATTGGAAGATGAAGATTCATTGCCAGTGAAAAAATGGACATATGTTAAAAACTGTGTATTGCCTATTGTGGTAAGTATAGAATGCAAAAGGACGAAGAGAGAGACAAAGTAGGTAGATAAAGAGAGAGAGAGAGAGAGAGAGAGAGAGAGAGAGAGAGAGAGAGAGAGAGAGAGAGAGAGAAACGCAATAAGATGTGTACATTTTGATAATACAATTTACTTACATACAATGCACATAAAAGAAACGTGATCAAGAGAAATAAACATTATCTGTACGGGCGCACAATAGGGATCTTATTTTCTTCTTTAATCACAAACGGGCTCAAAAACGGACAAAGCCGACTACAACATGCGGGGGCGTAATGCGAAGAAGTGAAGTATGGCGTAATCAAAGTCATAGCAGACTGAAAATGGTTCTCACGGTTTAACAGCGCTGTGGTCTATTTCCACCCGTACCCATGACCTACTCCGGAAATGAACAAGAGCACGCTTAACTCCCATTCCTGTACATTTGCAAAATGAATTGTTATAAGAACAAAATCTTATCTTTCTCAGTATCAAACATAATCCTTTTAACAAACGGTGATATGTGTAGTCATTGTTTACAGCAGATTAAATTGTGTCATCCTTAAACAAATGGAACTCGATCAACAACCATTATCTCAATACTGGAATTTCATGCTAAACTGTTTATTTGCAGCTATTCAGAATTAGCTACATTCTATGAGAACAATTGCCAATTTTTTGCTTCCGTGATAGATTCATAAAATGTTTGTGAGTTAAGACAGGAAGAAATTACAAAATATTTTTATCATCAACATCATGCAACGTTTACTTGATTTATAAAATACTTGGTACTTACCATTGAATACTTAAATCAAAATGCATAACTAACATCTGGCTTAGAAACATGTGCACCTCACCTAGCTTCAGAAACGTACATAAAACTTTTAAGTGGAAAAATTATACGTAGGCCTTCATGAATAGAATTGACGTTGTGTTGCTTTCCAGCCAAACATAAGCCAAACCTATTGATACCACATATATGATATTTTGTTAATTACATGTTAAATATACTTCTGAGAAGGGTAAGGGTGTCAATAAAAAACGACACCGGTCAAGTATCTTTCCGAATGGAAACCTGAATCTTGATTAAAACAGACCTCAAAAATATTTGAATGAATACAAATACTGTGAAATTTTCACAGCTGACGATACGTTTATAATGCTTACAATATTCAATAGCCATGAAAAGCACCACATTGCTTCAGCAAATGAGCACTTTTTGTGACGATGACTTATATAATCTCATATCCTTTTGTTTTTGCCTAACATCATTTGGATCATTACTCATTCCCTGAGCCAGTGTCTATGATAAAGGTTTGCGTCATGAGTGTTCGGTGTTCATTTTGTATTGCTATTTAACAATCCTGTAACCTTTCATGACATGGCTTTCGTTGAAAAATGAATAGTCTTTTTTGCTTTAACTATATTCTACGAACAGGTCCTGACTTCGGATTTGATCTGTCAGAACTGAGAAGAAAATTGACGGTTCTAGATGAAAAGGAACAACTAATGAAGAAATTGACGATGAAGGAGAATGACTTCAAAACAAAATTTGGAAAGGGTAAGTAACAATACAATTATGTAGTCTCTTGCTGCTTTTTCTATTCTGATCATAAGCTATCTCAGTTTGCATCATTTACGATCCGGTTTACTAGATAGGTGAATATTTGACTTTCAAATTGATTTTAGCAGCCTTAAAGAAATTCCATAGATGATATCATTAACATAAATTCAACGCCACATTTTTTTGTTCACGAATATTGCCAACAATTTTTTAAAATTGTTACACAATTTGCAATGTATTTAGATTATTTATATATATATATATATATATATATATATATATATATATATATATATATATATATATATCTGTCCATGTGTTGGATAATACAGAGAAAAATTAGTTAATGTAACAGAAGATCAGAAAAATGTCCATGCTTTTTTCCTTCTAGCATTTTCCCCATCATCCCCTTACAGATGCTCTTCAGGTGAATATATCATTTCTTTACAATATTTTTGTAAATAAACAATTTTTCGTCATTGTAATATTAATTACGTCATTGCTTTTACGGCGAGATATTAACAGCATTTCTACACACGCACA
>JAECUM010056730.1:0-17785 GCA_016617855.1 Megalonaias nervosa | reverse complement strand
TATATATATATATATATATATAGCCACAGTTACGTGCAAAATAGATGATAATGAAATTATGTCATGGGAAAATAATAATAATAATAATAATAATAATAATAATAATAATAATAATAATAATAATAATAATAATAACAGCAATTCATGAAACGAGTTAAGGAATATATACCTGGGTAAATGGTATCGCATGATGCCTAAGTGAATTATTTGTATAAGATTGCAGTGAGAAGGTTATATTGTTTCCCCATGAGTTCTCAGTTGCAGTATCCAGCACTGTTCCTTACTTTTGCGTTCTATGATGTCTACCACGGGTCGGATTCAGTAAGATCTCAAGGGTCTATAATGAATGTTCAGTTGAGTTGTCCGTTGAATTGTAGTAGTTGGGGACTTCTGTCGTTGATTTTACTGCCATTGTGACTTTTGTTTGTATTCTTTCGTTTCCTGAAGTCAGCGGTACTGATTGCTATTCACAGACGGGATTAAAACGTAACTCTTTTTAGGTCCATCTGCATGTATTTGAAAACAAATTGCCAACCTTCAGTACAGAATCTACCATGAAAAGTAAAAGACGAAGTCGAGTCCTAACCGGCTTTCTTACATCCGAGAGCTTTGCATCAGTAAATGGAGATTATTTTGTTTAAATGATTATATCTATCAAAACATGCCGAGAGATTATAAGAGTTTACTCATTCGTCAGGAGATTGGGTGAGGACAAAAGACGTGTATTTTTGTATTTATTACACATAAAATTGATTGAATTGACTATTTTTTTTATAAGCAATATGAACATCACCAACCCTTTGACAACGCTATACTCGGTAATTATACTCTCTCAATATCACTAGCTGGGCATATCTTTAGGATTATCGCACAGTCTACTATCGACCCCACCCCACCCCACCCCCACCCCCAAAACTTGATATGGATGAAGATTGTTGGAACAGAGTTTAAACAGAGGTCCAATAGTGTATCACATATTTATGGAAATTAGCAGGGTCTTTCCAAAATTGCTCATAATACTGCGCCACACACACACACACACACACACACACACACACACACACACACAAACAAACACATATATTGATTTCCAAATCAGTAATTTTGCATCTTGTATATATTTGGTTAAAATATAAGGTAATACTTATAATTAACTACTTTAAGATATAAAACATATGGTATGAGACATAATAAAAAGAATAGAAGCACCGATTACATTTATGATAATACAAACAGACAGACATACATATGTTGAGAAAATGGATTTTTGTTTTCATGCTTTAATGTGTTATTTATTCTCTCTTCTTGTTCTAAAATGTTATGATCATATAATGAAACGTGATGTGATGAAGTGGCGTGCGAAGATAGGAGGAAAGGCTGGATAATCAAAACGCATGTCTAAAGGAGTGAAGAAAGAAAGTGACAACAAACTAACAGGACGAAAGAGGAAGGATAGAAGAAAACAGGAAGGAAGGACGAAAGAGATATGAAAGAACGAACGATGAAATAGGGAAGAAATAGGAAGGAATTAACAAAGACAAAGATAGAAAGATGAGATGAGATGAATTGTCTGTTTTTCTTTAGTTCTCATTTTTCTGACATCACCTGAACGGACACCAGGCCGACCACTCCTAGCACTAACCTCTTTATACTGACAGCCAAGCGAGGCAGCAGTTAGTACCATTTTATAAGTCTTTGATATGACTCGGCCGTGGTTCGATCCCGCGACCTTCCGCATCCGAGGCAGACGCTAAAACCACTTAGGCCACCGAAGTAGCAGTAAATTAACATATTCTTTACGTAAGAGAGACTTTATCAAGTCGCAGTTTATATCTTTGCTTAGCTAAATTGTAACCACAAAAATTCAATTTTCACATCCATATACAATTTTGAACGTTTAACTTTACATTCGCCAAAACAACATTCCTGCGCTTTATTTTAAACTTACATTTTATATTCAATTTGAAAATGCGACTAAGTTTAAGGCTAATATTTTGACACTCTCAGAGTTTTTTTTATAATCTTACACGGCATAAGATGAAAATTCAGAATTATTTTCTATCTGTTGACATGACCAGATTAGTTGATAAGACTTAAGTTATTATTCAAATTGTTTGTCAAGAATCAATAAAAATGCTGCTAATTATTGTGCAATTTCACAATATCTAAATATAGCAATTTAGGTTCTCCAAAAGAAATTATTATGTATCTTTTAACATTGGTTTGAGTCAATATATCTATAATTTATGATTAAATTAAATTAATGAAAGGTATTGGCAAAGAAAAAAATATAGTATAATTTTCTAGGAAAACGTCGAGGCAGGCAATGAATTAGTATGAGGACTGTATCTACTTGTTCAGAAATCCGTTACGTACAGCAACATTATAAATCCTTATGTACAACAGTGCTAATACACACAAATCCGTTACGTACGGTAGCGTTCGAACTCTGTAATCCATTATGTACAGCTGCGTTAACACAATATTTAACTCTTTCAAGCTTATACTTCATTGTCAAAGTTCAACGATGCAGTACAGATAATAAGTTTATAATTTCCATTTAATGTATTAAATCTAACTTCACTGAATAATTTAGAGAAGAAAAAAAAAACCCATTTATTCACAAAAGTGGTTAATTCTGCAATGGAATCATAATTTCAAGCTACATATAACTATGCAGTTGTTTGCGGTAAGGATCAGATCTATGAAAAAGTAATACGTAGCAGTGTGGTGCACTCCGAATGAACTGCTTAACGTTACATTTTGAAGTGTATCTAGTTTATGAATTAATATAGAATTGTATCCTTCATATCGTGTTAACTGTTATACCGAACAAAAGGGTATTTCACCTTGATTAAATCTGATCAATTACAAAATTTATTTTTACAGTAGAAAAGGTAAAGGTTTGGTACAAATAAAAAATACATCATTCTAGCTTCCACCACAAAAATAGTAAAAACTCTTTCATCATTACACTTCCCCAAAATGGTGAGAAAAATATTTACATAATTTTCGTAAGTCATGGACCTAGACATTCTTGCAGCTCTTTCTCGTTACGAAAATTTCGGAAATACACGAAAACTCCAAAATTTAACAGATAACAGGCCTAGAATGTTCTCTGTAATATAAAAGAGGGAGAATTAGCTCTGCAGCGACTTCTCACTATAAACTTGTAAAGTCACCGACGTGAAATCTGTACGGAAAAGTTGACGTCGCGAGCTATTCAAACGTGTTCATCTATCATAAAATAATGGATACTATGCAGCAACGAAGTACATTCTAAAGGGATACATGCTATTCAGAATTTCGCCAATAAAAATGGATGCTGTGCAACACTATATCCTATTCTAATGCGACATGCGCTATTCATCATTTGCCTTCCGTACACGCAGTAAATGCTATTCAGCATTTCGTCAATCATTCACTCATTAAATGTGTTGCAGTATTTTTGATAACCTTCCAGTTTTATGAAACATGTCTTCACTATGGATTTCAGACATACAACGAAATAACTGCAATGCAGTCTGAAAAAATTTGAATTAGACTCAAACTATTCAAGTGACGGTATTCATGGCACACTTTGGGTAAATAGATACATAGGCTTTCGCTTTGGTTCCCTTTCGAGGAATGTCTGGGAACTTTTGAAATTTTGGACCCCCCTCCCAACACTTGACCTGATCCGGCCCTGGTATTGGAAACTATATGAAAAAATAAAATGCGTCATGAAAGTTCAAGTATGACTCTTAAAAGTTTAAGAGTCAAGTCCATTCACAGTAATCAAACTTTCATAAAGATTAGAGCACGTGTCGACGATGTTTTTGTTGTATCACGGACTACTGCATCGTCTTGTGCTCTCTGCTTGATGAATCTGACTTTGTCCAGGTTGCTGTGACAGCAGCAGGTTGATGGTCTTGTTACCTGAATAAATACGTTGAGAATTATGTGTCCTTTCGTTCTTTTTCAAATAGTATGCGAGTTTCATTTATTATCTTCGAATTTTTGTATAACAACATTGGGAAGGTGTCTGTTGTTGATACGACGTGATTATTGGACCTCTGATGTCATGGGAATATAGTTGCGAGATTTGTGTGATCGTGTAACAAGTAATTCTAATGAGTACCATGCCAAATTTCACTGACGCTGAATTTTCGTCTCGTCTGTCAGCTGATCAAAAGAAATAACGATTATACTACTGGCAATTTCTCAGAAAATAATTTTCCTATCGATTTCATAGAGGTACGCCTCGATGAAACATCGTTTAAGCTTGCTATGACCGTTGCTAAGCGGCTACCCGCATTGTGGCGACAAATTCGACCTTTTCTATTAGCAATTGACTCTGACCCTACAAACCAAAATAAATGTCGAAATTTCAAAATGGGGTGTGAAGGGTTAGAAAAAACTCAGACTTATCCTAACGTGTGCGAAATAATGGAGTTCAACTTACAACAACATTTGTCGAAAGAGGAGATATTTATTTTGAAGGACTCAGTGTCTATCCGAAATGGTACTTAACAGTTTTTGGCGTTTATGTTTAAGACTTGTCATTACATATACATGATGGACTCTGAAGAGCCACACGATGACGATGTTGAGGAATTTGTAGATGGAGTGTTGACTCAGCTGAATGAACGTGCTAACGGCGATGACGCTTTTATGCCGCTTGTCGACCAATATGTGCTTCAAAATGGCCTTAACATACCCTCGTATACGCTCAACTATAATTTACGTGAGAGCGAAATAGAAACTGACCGTTGGGGCCACCCTGATGTATCAGTAGCGTCAATACCAAAGAGAGACCAACTTGAAACCTTTGCACGTGTACGCGAAGACGCCCAGTCGCTGGATGCCACGTCACCGTCGAGTGTTAAAACATATATACATTTTTGTTTTACAGTCATGATATAATATTTACCAACAAATCCACGACGGTCACATTCTCCAAAAAGTGCGTCGAACCTTCATTGACTTGACAATGATAAGAAAGTCTTCGACTAATGTTCAACAAGTACGCGTTTGTCGGCGTAAAAGTTCTTTGACGAAAACGAAAGCAAGTCGTTGGAGACACAAAACAAGGGCTTTAGATAGACGTAGTGTACTCTCTCTAAACGCACAATTGCGACAGCAATATTTTTCAATATTTTCTACGATGGCATAGCAGTTGTGTCAATGACGAAGAATGCTTGGTTGAAAGTGCCTGTGCGTGTTGAATTCGGCCGCTCTGCTTCTGGAAAAGGTCTGCCACTTTACGATCACAATTTTAATAGAAGACCTGTAATGGACCCTCAAAGCTATCGACGCGAAAAAATAATCGAAGTAGAACAACATCTATGAGATGAATTAACTAAGAAAACAATTTCACTCGCGAAATCCAAACGCGTGTGTATTGTGACTGTTATTTGTTGCCTAGACGTAGCAATAACTGTTGGCTTGGATGTTGGGGAAATTGCGCCTACGGCAACTATCACAGGTTGTACACGAATTGGAATTTTTGTCAGAGCCATATCTATAGTAACCGGTATGCTGGCAGTATTAGAAAATATAATTAATTACATTTGCACAAATGAATATTTGTATATTCAGATATTCTTGCAGTACACAAAGCAGCACAATTGCCAAGCAGTACTCGGTTGCCATCGAAGATAAATTGATTACAATGGCGAAGTTCGAGACGGTGGAGGTCGAAATGAAAAAGAAAACATAAACAAAACCACCCCCAACCCCAACCCCCCAACTTCGTGCACTGATACAGAACCCGAAATAGTTAATTGATTTGCATTCAGCGAAAATCATGTAAACAGCTGAAAGCGTATATCGATCTGTCTGCGCTCACAGCACTGACGCCCCGTCCCGCTCCCCCCCCCCCCCTTAAACGCGGTAGTAATATCAAATAATCGCGTATAAAGTCAAGGTTACCAAACCAGAAACTCATTATGAGGACATACGTGGGCAACAATCGCGGATTGATGCGTGTGCAAAAAATGGTCAGTGTGGAAAATTTATGGGGAGTCTAGGAGTTTCTGGTTGGGGAAAGCCCCATTATGACACTAATACAGTTGTTGCATAAAAGTGATATAGAAATGAGACATCTATATTTTTATTACGGATTTCCTGTCACTTTCAAGGAATAATGTGATTACTGGGAGTCCCTTGAAGGGGCTGGCACTCTACTGGCCGAACAGAATTTTCATGAATTCAAGCAAAGACCATTTCTTTTAACTGCTGAGTGTTGATACCATCTCTGATATTCTTCAGCAATAACAATATTTTTTTTTTATATCAGCTGATTTGGTAGACACATTGGATGTCTTATTGGCACAATTTTCATTTAGAACCGACCAAACATAATTTAGAACCAGCAAGACATCGTAAGACTTCTTCTTGCAGAAACTCCGTTTTGATAAGTTATATCAAGATAAGTTACACTGAGTATCATCTTCCACATGAATGTCTTGGCTCATCGCCAAAACCAGAAATTGTGTGGTAATTAGGTTTTAAAAATGTAGACAGGCATTCATAATTTATATACACCAAATCATCCCACATGAGAACTGACATATAATCAAAGAAAAATCAATGGTTATTTTAATCGAAGGACACATTAACTGCATTCAAGTTTAATTTTGCTTGGAACAAGTAGGGAAAACCTCTTTCATTATAGAACAAATTCTATAATATTCTGTGCATACTTCCATAATGGTCACACACACACACACACACACACACGCTTCCCCACTGGTTTCACCCTCTTGCTTCTATCTAAATATTTTGTTTCCATTATCTTGCCATTTTCTTTATCCCCTTGCTGCCGGATTAAAGTGACTGCACTGTAGGCAAAGTTTTCTTGTGAAGAACACAACAGTAAGAAAAAGTGGCAAATGGGGTTATCTTTGAGCATGGGCTTATATTCGTATAAATTTGTTGCATTTTAAGCCCAGAATGAGATAACAGAATGTGAGGTGAATAAAAATTTACTGAGTTGTATTTTGTTTCTTGTACAACACAAAACTAGTACTAATTGTTTCTCTCTCTCTAATACCTATCTACATATCGCGAGGTGCACAGAGAAGTATGAAGTACTTGAATGGCTACTTCAGCATGTCTTGGCCTTAGGACAGAAATGTTTTTAAAGCTACGTTAAAAATTCAAATCACACACCCACACACCCACACACACACGCACGCACGCACGCACGCGCGCGCGCGCACACACACACACACACACACACATACACACATACACCATTTGACGTAGACTGGATGGAATTCGTTGATATGTCAGCACATTCTGGGTTGTATCAATCCATAACTACCAGAAGATACAAAGGCACTGAAATTTTGTTGGCACACCATCACATTCCAGGTTTCCTATATGAACTGTTATCAGAACAACTTGCAATGAAAACCCTATTTGGATATGAGGAACTGTTTAGAAGTACATATTTAAAACAACAAACAAAATGCCTAGCAAAATGTTTCACTTTCCATTCTAGATCAACTAGACTTCCTAAAAAATTTTCTTGTGAAATGGATGTAATTTACTGACACATCAGCACATGCTTGGCTTATAATCCTATAAATCCCTTTGGATGTGGACTGTATTGAAGTCAATTCAGTAACTTCTAGACTAAATAACCTAAGATGAACTATTGCTACATGTACTTGTAAACATAAACCTCCATCGGTTAGGATCCATAGACACATCCGAACATTCTTTGTTATGTAACATGGTGAAAACCAACATGTCCTGTATGTCTTCACTGCAAAAGCCATCTAAAATTCACATGCTGTAACCCTACTGATTGTGTGCATGAGTAGATTAAAAACAAAGTATCAAGACTAAAGTGTACATACAATGTGATAAAACCTTCAATGTCACCGAGTATCAACAGTTTGCCCTTTGCAACCATCATTCATCATGCATGATCAAATGAGTTTCTGCTTCATAAAATATGTAACGTCATTTATCGCACACGATTTTGGCCTTTGTCAATCGATTTTATATCCTCTTATGGGATATTGCTTGCAAGCAGCATAGCTGAGGAGTATATCAACATTCTAAAGCGTTAATACACTGGAAAATGTGAACATTGTCTAGTGTACCTAAATAATTTACAAATAGCACCATATGATGCCATCTTCATAGATTGTTATAATGAAAGATAAAATCACTGGTGCATAATGTCTGAAGTGTGTCCATGCTGCCACCAGACCATACGTACAGTGGAAATTTTAAATTCCTGATATTTTGAACATTCCACATCTTGTGTCATCTTTTGTTTTCCATTGAGTTTTAGCAATCAACGTGTTATATTCACACGATCATGTTACTCAAAACAAGCACACTTGATGAATCATTGAATATACTCTGATGTAAATTGAAGTACTTCACGTGTACATTAATTTGCAAAGGTTTATCTTGAAAAAGTTCTTTATGCAATCCATAATTGTTATATTATGTTGATTTGTGCCATATGGTCAATGGTGTGCTGAAGTGCTGTTAATGGTAATTCATACATATACTAATACAAATTGTTGTTAACATTGCATGGTAAGCATACCACATGTGGCTGGGATTTAGACAATTATACCAAATGTTATGAACTTAATGTTACGAATAGAGTTGTCTCAATCAACTGGAATCTCAATCCTTTTGCACATTATCTTCAGACTCCTTTTCTTCAATTCAATGTTGACCGATAATATATATCAGGGAATGCTGAGAGTGTCACCTTTCTGAGATAAACTTGCAGCATATCTTGTATAAGAGGAGTTTTACAAGGACCTCAGTATCAGCATTCCTCCTCAGAACATCTCTTGTTCACTTGAAATTTCCATATTGAAATATTTGATGATCAATGACATCTTGAAGTTCATTTTTATCCGCACCATCTGGCTGTGTCTGCCTATGGAGGCTATGGTGTTGTCAGTCAAGTTTCCACTGGCAATTTTGATGGCCTCCTTGTATTCTGTGATATAAAATCTTTGATTTGTAAGTCAATTTTGAGATTGTGACCATCATATATTCCTGTATTCACTGTTCTATTCCAATAAAGTTGGTGTGCCAGATGAGGGAATACTCCACCACTTAATGTATTTAATAGGAGCTAGCCACAGACAAAATACTTGGGCTGACACTTTTCAAAGAACTCTATCATATTATGCCTCCAGGGGCTGATGATTCTCTTTCCATCTCCTTCCATAACAGCATCATAATGGGCCATTTCTCCAAGACCTCTCCAAAAAGATTCCTGGAGTACTCAAATATGAGATCCAGCTTTGACCAGCAGTCTTTGGTACTCTTTGTTGACATGACCTCACATTGTCCAGAACAAAACCACTCACCAAATGGGACATCATTGGCACTTAACCCCAAACATGTTAGATGAAACCATATTCCTTCTGGACACTTGTGATTGTCACAACAGAGAAACTCTTCATTATCTTTCTCCAACTGGCACTGGTTGCAATAGCTGGAATCAGCTTTAAAGTCTTGTAACTCTGGAGGATGGAATTCTAATGCTGCCATTTTGTTTGTGATTGACTGAAAATAGTGCCACAATCTTTTAATGTCTTTCGGGATCTGGTCTTTGTCTGCGATTGATCTTTAACTTTCTTTGACATAGGACTAGGTACCAAAGTGAAGTTACAGTAAATCAGCTGCTTAGTTGAAGCAGGAGCTAGTTCTGCTGTAGACATTGTCGTGTCGGTGTCTATATTTAATACAATATAAAGTGCCCACATCACAAGCACACTGGGGTCTATAGAACAGACTGAATGTATCCTACTAAAGCAGGAGTCGGCAACCTACGTGGATCAAGGTGGCGCGTCAAGAGGTTTTGTGTGGCACTCGAAAAGCAGCCAACAATCTCGATTTTAACAGTGTTACTCTCTTACAGGTGGCACACGCTCGTCCATTTTGTAATTAATCCGGGAAAAAGTGGCACGCTTTGTAAAATATGTTGCCGCTTCCGAACTTAGTTTGTGTACCGATGTTTTGCAGATAGTTGTTGGGTAAGATAACATAGTGTGGCCAAACAAGGTTTTTGTCAAAAGTAAGATTGGTACTTTGAATATAGTACAAAGTGTTGAAAAATCTGAAGATTTTCTTCATAATGGCTTGAAAGTAAGATCAGGTCATATACATTTGCACATAAATTTCATTTTTGTGTCTTTTGTAATTCGTAGTATAAAAATGGGGGTTCTGGACAACTTGTGGTCGTTTTGGGGGGTATCAAAGAGTGAGTTTTGGAAATTGTTTAAATGATGAACATAATCTGGCTCACTTTTTTTGGTTGTTTTTGGGTACCAAGGCGGTAAAAAGGGGGTCCTGGACCACTTTTTTTAATCAAAGAAGATCAAAGGGGTTTCTGGACCACTTTTTGTGTATCATAGGGGGTTCTGGACAACTTTTTGTGTGTTTCTTTGTGGTTCAAAGAAGATGAAAGAAGGTTCTGGACCAGTTTTTGTTGATCAATGGGGTTCTGGACCACTTTTTATGGGTTTTTGTGGATCAAAGAAGGTCAAAGGGGGTTCTGGACCACTTTTTGTGGGGTTTTTGTGGATCAAAAAAGACAGAGGGTATTCTGGCTCAGTGGTATCAAAGAAGACAAAGGGAAATTCTGGATCAGTGGTATCATAGTAGATCAGAGGGAGGTTCTAGCTCAGTGTGGTCTATGCAGAGAAAAGTATATGTAAAAGGGAGATTTTGGCTCAATGATATCAAAGGAAGTTTTGGCTCAGTGTGTGATGCGGTAGTGTCCGTGCGCGAGTGTGTGCATGCCATCGGTGGAGTATCGCTGATCGTCAAACGTGCATATTCCTTTTTTGTGGATGAGCACCGTGGAGAGGCGATGGACATGAGACCGGAACGTTTTCATGGAGTAGTATTGGAGGCTGCCCTAAGTGGCGTAGCTTGGGGAGGGCGGGTGGGGGGACAGTTGTCCCCGGGCGCCATGTGCCAGGGGCGCCAAAATGAGGAAAATACAACTATTCGATATCTCAGATGCACTCGAAGGGGGCGCCAAGTTTATGTTTTGTCCCCGGGCGCTAGGTAAGGGGGCGCCAAGTTTATGTTTTGTCCCCGGGCGTTAAGCACCTTCGCTACGCCACTGGCTGCCCTGAAGTGCTTGATGATAATGCTCGAACGTTGCTACTTAATCGATGAAGGCCTTATTAACCCCTTTAGCTTTTTTCTTAACAGGTCCGCCGTCGAGGGTGAAGCTGTACATTTTAGCGCGAAGTCCGATGAACTCCGTGATGGGTTTTCCGTTGGTTTCATCTTTGAATTTTCCAATGACATTTTTGTTGCTGTCACAGTGGAACTTACTATGACAGGGATAATCGCTGAGATCAAAAGGGTGTATGTGCTGATGCATATCCTGATAGACATCATCTGTGTGAATTTCGTTCACGAGCGAGTCAATATCGGTTATGAGCAACGTGGATTTGTCTCCGTATTTGTTCGTCTGAAATTTTCGAACACGTCAGCGAGCAGGAGTGCATCCGTACAAGTGGTGATAATCTCCGAGGGTCTTGCAGCCTAACTCGTTCCATATCTTTCTCGCGTACCGGTACTCGTCGTCGTCGATATGAGATAGAGTTAAGCTGCAATAGAAGTCGTCGATGGGTGACAAAGAGGTTTCATTGAATGCTGACGATGCATCGATCTATTCGTATGGATAAATTCCTTTTTGTTCTAGTAGATCTGCGTGGGTTCCAAATTCTATATGTAGGTGGGTGAACTTAGGACAGTTTTTAGCGAGTTCTTTCAGCGACGACACCATGAACTGGAACGAATCAATGAATCGAAAGGGGCCTACCGTCACCGACATGTACGTTTTGAAATTGTTGGGGATGATCTTGATTTGTTTTCCTACCGTGTCCAGAACGGCTTTCACCCGTGGATCACTGAGCGCAGTCATGATGAAGTGTGCGTCATAGCCGCGAAGATTGTACGCGATCACGGGAAGAAACGGTGGGTCGTTAAAGAGGCATTTACAGCCGACATGAACAGCCCCGGTGACTTTTCCTGTGATCTTGCAGTGGTTCCTTACTTTTCGACGTTTACCATCATAAGATTGGAAGAGTTTTTCGCAGATGCAGCAGGACGTCCCGGTGTTGTACATTTTTCGTTCACTGGGTGTCAAGCGTTGCATCGAAGCAGGATTGGTGAGTATATCCTTGATGAGTTCCCACTGTTGTTCGAGTTGTTAAAGAACCAGACAATGCAGTCCTCGCCGCGATGCTGTCTGTACTCCGACGACAAACGTTCATCAACGGAACAGCAGAGTTTGTAACCGACCGCGCACGGGAAGTGGTTTTTGATTTTGGTAAAGGAGTGATCGGGGTCAGGTGCAGGTCCTTGCACCTTTTCCAGGATCGCTTCACATTCAAGCTCGGCATGGAAGGGTTGTGAGTATTTTTTCATATAATCTTGAAACGCTAACTTGTTGTGGTGCTCCTTGGGCATTTGTATCGCTTGTTCTTGTTGACAGTACCCCTCAGCGATGTGTTGTCGAAGTTTTTCTGAGTGTTGAACCTGTGAAGGCATCGATAGCAGAAGAACGTTTTACAGTTATGCTTGGAGCACTGAGATCGGCACAATCGGCTAAAATCCTTGATGTACGCGTAATGGTGCTGATAGTGAGAATATTAAGGGTGTCCTGCGATGCCGTCGCCGAGATGTGCATGGGACAGATGGAGAACCGTTTATCGCCCGCTTTCTTTTCATCGAGTCCGAACACGTTGATGGAGAGTCCATCGTTGAGCACCTCAAGTTTGTGAACGTCTTTGATCTTCGCGGGAAAGGTGATGTCGGTGATGTTGAGGGTATTCAGATACGGCTTGTTGCAGGAGACTCGGTCGACATGATCTGCAGCGGGATGTTTCGCATAGAGTATCGCCCACAACAGGCAGAGGTCATCGTTGTTTTTGACGCTGATGCACGCTTTTGTTGCTGCGATGCGTTTGAGAAGATCCACGTGTCGTCCTCCTCGATTAGGTGTGTATTTGGCCTTGTGAAATGTAATTTTGTTGATCCCGGCGAGAACCCAGGCTTACCCAGATTCTTGGTAATCTTCGTTGCATCACTGGATGAACTGATAAGCCAGGTCAATGAGTCTATTAGAGTCAGATCCGCGCAGAACTAGTGAGCCACGCGTCGATCGATTGTACTTCTCCAGTGGTTCTCACGAAATGAACGTTGAAGGACACTCCGAGTTTGATTCCGTGAACGTTTGTAGTTCTCGTTGTATCACCCGCAATACAATACGTTGAAGTGTATTCTTGGCGACTCCGTTGGATAACACGTCCTGATTATCAAACGTGAACGTCTTATCGTAGTTGCCGAACGCCGATTCGGTTTGTATCGCAAAGAGACTATTTTGTGGGGATTTTCAGCAGCTTTATCTCTGAATTTCGTCGCTATCGTTGAATTTCGTCTACACTGATCCGTGGCAGTGCATCGATATCTTGACGTCGTTGGATGCTCGTTTGTTCATGTCGTCGTTGGATGTCCTCTATGGCGTTTTTGAGCGTGCGCCGTTCCGTTGCCGTTGCAATTGTTGAGCTGCCAACGAAGCCTGTTTTGCGGAGTCATCGCCGTAGTCGTGCTGAGTCGGCGAAACCTTTCGGCAAGCTCGTCATAGTGCCGATGTTGTATCAACGTGAGAAGGTTCGGTTTGAGACCGTCCAATGCCCGATCCAATCTTGGAAACGGCGATGGTCCTCCAGTTATTTTTTTTTTTATGAATCTACTGAAGTTGTTCTACAAGCTCCCTCCGCGACACAGTTGTCATCATGGCGATGATTGAACGTACATATACTATGTATATATATAAAATTGTATATTTAATTGACTGCTATAAAATTTTAATCTGAGCCAACCTGACTGTGTCACTGCGTGACGTCGGTAGTAATATATCCTTATGATACAAAATTACATAGTCGATTGATCGGTGGCTATCTAAGGGTGTTTCATAAAATTGTCTATCTATATACATACAGAATTATGTAGCAGATTGATCGGTGATATAAAATTTTTTATCTATATACTGTTACGACCATGTAGTTTAATTACTTGTGTGTTAAAATTTGAATTCTTTTTATTTCATTTTTGTATCATTATATTTTATTATGATGATGATTATGTTCACGGGATCTGATATTTTTGAAAGAGACATTATGTTTATATAAAACGTAGTATGACTCGTATAAGCACGATTTTTTGCATGCCATGGTTTGTAGATTTAAGTAAACAATACGCGAAAACGATTAGTTATTTCCAAAGTCATTTCCTGGCCCACGTGAAATTGCATTGTTTATTGCGAAATAACCACGCGTTCTTCGTGCGTGTGCATGAAATGACGTCTTAGTTCGGTTTTTAAACACTTAGGTCCCTGTGAAATAGTCAGAGTCGTTCTTATACCTTGAGAAGAAGGTATTATTTTTCTTGTGCTGGAAAGAGTTTATTTTTCTTTACATCTGTAGAGCTCGAGATGTGTCTTGTGATAGATGACAGCTATAGGAGTTCATCTACTTTTTAAATAATAATTTATTTTTCCCTGGAGAACTACACAAGTGGTTTAAGACAAAGACATTCAGTGAAATTCATTCTAAATTGGAATAGTACAGTACAAATTGTGGTTCAACGTGAAATTCTGGACATTTGTGTAAAGACTTCATCTGACGTCATCGTCCTCCATCTTGGAACTCATCAAGATTCGAACCTGGATTCAGTTAGAATTATTTAGTGATAGGACTTGTATTTTTTCAGTTCTAGGATAAATGTTTGGATTTTCTTCACAAACCGTAAGTCATATTTCATATTTTCACCTTTTCACCATGTCTTCTAGGGAAATAAATTATTTTTCTTAAAACTTACAAAGCTTGTTGTCTTCACTCTATTCTTTTGTTACTTTTGAACGAGCCGATACGTAACAATACATACAGAATTATATCGTCGATTGACTGATGACTATATAGGAGTGCTACATAAAATTGGCTGGCTCACGTGATCTTTTTCCATATTTGTGACTAAAAACCTATATATCAATTAAATATATAATTCTATCCATGTAGATAGCATAAGTATTGATGATGGCATCGAAAGCGAACAATAGTTGAAAGTGGCTGTCCACGGAGACATGCAACATACACTGTGTTGGCTAATACTGTAACAGGCATAACTGGCTAGCCAAGAGGGTCGTGGTTGTATGCCATGCATCGTCTGTGGTATCGGTGTTAAGGGAAAAATGCTGATATGTATGCGAACAATGACAGGTCGATAATGTATTATTACCAGAACAAGGATCCCAAATATAAATCACAATTTGGACCAGTTACCATCGAGGAATTTGTGCAGATAATGGAATAAAGAAACATGATACGAGAAAAACATAATATCGATGAAGAATGAAGCAATAAAGATTTCCTTTGGAACCAGTGCATCAGTAAACTGTCACTATGAAGAATTTGATCCTCATCAAGACATATTATATAACATCCATATCACATAATGAAATTTTTACAGCTTATACAGCTTTTATTTAGCCACATCATAGAGTGTTACTTGCACAATAGATAGTAATGAATGTGCAGTATATACATTCACAGCGTATGATTTGAAATGCACACTTATAATAATCACTGCATAATATTATAAGAACATCACATGATATCATATATTTAAATGTGCACATCGTGTAAATAAAACATGCAGAACATATAATAAGATGTACACGTCATATAGTAAAACATTCACTACATTTAACTACAATTTCACACATAATAAGCAGCGTATACAGTTCTGTGGGCGAATGAGAATATGTGCTGACGGATAAATTGACTTATTGTATACTTCATAAATAGTTCCATTGGGTTAACATTGTTGCTACGAGTCAATACCCAGAGCTATTGACCGGAGTTAAGTAAAACTATTCACCGCTTCCTTTTATTGTTATTACGTGCTCGCGTTCCAAGAACTATTTTTGTTTACGTCGAAATAAAAATGGCAACAAAGGCTGACCGCGTCCAAAATATTGACGCTTTCAACGGATACCTCGAGATGAGTTCAGAAGAGACATATTTATATATTCAACTGTTGAGGAGGAAATAAAGGTGCAGGTAAGAGATCTACAAATAAATCCCGGTGACGTGGAAAATTTCATATTAAATCAGAAAAAGCACAGTACCATGAAACGGATGACACAACGAGATGTAAAAAATCTTCAGCTATAGTTATAGAATGTGAAGAGACAGCCAAGGACAATAGAAAACATCCACCCAGACTTATTTAATGACTGTCTTAGTGAACTTTGGTTTCTATTCGCAAATGTGACGGCTAAATATAGCTGTCACCCAAGTTGAAATTTAAAATAAATCTACTGAAGCCACCACCAAAATTAAATAAAGAAACCATTAATAGGTCTACATTCAAGGACTTAAAATTGCATGAAAAAATACAAATTGGAGAGAGAGAGAGAGAGAGAGAGAGAGAGAGAGCATGTCATATTAACCTTTGATACAATGTATCAATCAGCATTTGCATGAACTTGTGCTTTTCACGTAAACGGTGCACTTTATTCAGTCTGAATAACATTGTTTTAAAACATACTTGGAATCTCGTGAAATACAGCGACTTTAAAATGAATATCGATCCTTATTTTAAGTTATTGCCCAAGACCGATGAGACACAAAACCCTGGGGACGTTGACGGAGGCTACTGGTGAAAAATGCTCGTCTTGAGAGTAGAATCGCGAATCACTCGGTCAGGAAAAGAAGAGTTACCACACTCTCAAAAGCCGAAGTGCCACCAATAAAATCATGCAGATCACAGGACAACAAAACATTTCATCAATTGTTTCTCGTATCAATATTTCGTTGTTTTTCTTTGGCTATATAACATCCATTCTCTTTAGTAAGCTGACGCGCGCTTTCATAGTAGTAAAATAGTGTATTTTTATGCGCGGTGCTCAGGTTTTATTCATAAATTGAACAATACGTAAAATATGAAATAAAACAAAATAATTTTATTGTTTCAATTGTATTATTCCTTTTATATAACAGAAAAATTAATATGATTGGTTTTAAGTATATAATAAAACGGTTATTGACTGAGTATTGAAAATATTGGGCCCTCGTTCATGTGGCGTAGGATGCTCCAGCTTAACTCGAGCATCCTTTGCCACATGCACTCGGGACCAAATTTTTTCAATACTCAGTCAATAACCTATACTGACTGACTTTTTTGACATGATTGTCGTTGTAGGGAAACATTGGCGGGCGTAGAGATAGAAATTTGTCAGTAAAATCATAAACTTAAAACATTTTCGTTAAGTTATACGTTTTTGTTTTGTTTTTTTTTTTTTTTTTTTTTTTTTTTTGTTAAAAGTGCAAATTTGTAATGCGAAATGGAATTTTGGCATACTAAATGGAATCATGTCTTTGAAAGTGAATACCGGCTTGTATGAAACCAGATACTGTCAGAACTTACCTGTATTGTCATGTTCCATAGAGATATAGCGCATTTTCATTTGAAATATACCGCTGTTTTAATGGTTCCATGCGTTCCCTGGAAATATTTAATAGAATTACAATAGCAAAGTATTAATTTGTCAAATAAAAAACAAGTAACATTCCGTTTCACAAAATCTTACATTTGTTTAATTATGCAACGTCTTCTTGCGGGAAAATATAAGAGTGCTTCTCAATCATTTCTGTGCAGACAACGTATTTCATGAAATGTGTTTTTGTTAGTTTACGTCCTTGTTAAGGTACTTCACTGTCAC
>JAECUM010056728.1:0-12409 GCA_016617855.1 Megalonaias nervosa | reverse complement strand
GGTGTGTGTTTTATGCTTTCTCGTTCGTTGATGTGGATAGTGTGTGTGTGTGTGTGTGTGTGTGTGTGTGTGTGTGTGTGTGTGTGTGTGTGTGTGTGTGTGTGTGTGTGTGTGTGTGTGTGTGTGTGTGTGTGTGTGTGTTTATGCGTTCTCGTTCGTTGGTGAGGATAGTAAATAGGTGTGTGCTTTATGCGTTCTCATTCGTTGGTGTGGATAGTATATATGGGTGTTTTTTCTTCTCTTCCTTCGTTTGTGTGGATAGTATATATGGGTGTTTTTTCTTCTCTTCCTTCGTTTGTGTGGATAGCAGAGTGTGCATTTTATGCGTTCGCGTCCGTTGGTGTGCATAGTATATGCGGTGTGTTTTATGCGTTCTCGTACGTTGGTGTGGATAGTATGCAGGTGTGTGATTTATGCATTCTCGTTCGTTGGTGTAAATAGTATATGTGTGTGTGTGTGTGTGTGTTTTATGCATTCTCATTCGTTGGTGTGGATAGTATATATGGGTGTTTTTCTTCTCTTCCTTCGTTTGTGTGGATAGCAGAGTGTGTATTTTATTCGTTCGCGTCCGTTGGTGTGCATAGTATATGTGGTGTGTTTTATGAGTTCTCGTACGTTGGTGTGGATAATATATAGGTGTGTGATTTATGCATTCTCGTCCGTTGGTGTGGATAGTAAATAGGTGTGTGATTTATGCATTCTCGTTCGTTGGTGTGGATAGTATATAGGTGTGTGATTTATGCATTCTCGTCCGTTAGTGTGGATAGTATATATGGTATGTTTAATGCATTCTCGTACGTTGGTGTGGATAGTATATGTGTGTGTGCTTTATGCATTCTCGTACGTTGGTGTGGATAGTATATGGGTGTTTTTTCTTCTCTTCCTTCGTTTGTGTGGATAGTATATGTGTGTGTGTTTTATGCGTTCTCATTCGTTGGTGTGGATAGTATATATGGGTGTTTTTTCTTCTCTTCCTTCGTTGGTGTGGATAGTATATATGGGTGTTTTTTCTTCTCTTCCTTCGTTTGTGTGGATAGTATATATGGGGTTTTTTTCTTCTCTTCCTTCGTTTTTGTAAATAGTTGAGTGTGTATTTTATGCATTCTCGTCCGTTGGTGTGGATAGTAAATAGGTGTGTGATTTATGCATTCGCGTCCGTTGGTGTGGATAGTATATGTGTGAGTATTTTATGCGTTCTCATTCGTTGGTGTGGATAGTACATATGGGTGTTTTTTCTTCTCTTCCTTCGTTTGTGTGGATAGTATATATGGGTGTTTTTTCTTCTCTTCCTTCGTTTGTGTGGATAGTAGAGTGTGTATTTTATTCGTTCGCGTCCGTTGGTGTGGATAGTATATGTGGTGTGTTTTATGCGTTCTCGTACGTTGGTGTGGATAGTATATAGGTGTGTGATTTATGCATTCTCGTCCGTTGATGTGGATAGTATATATGGTATGTTTTATGCATTCTCGTCCGTTGGTGTGAATAGTATATGTGTGTGTGTTTTATGCATTCTCGTCCGTTGGTGTGGATAGTATATGTGTGTGTGTTTTATGCATTCTCATTCGTTGGTGTGGATAGTAGATATTGGGTTTTTTTTCTTTCTCCCTTTCTTTTGTGTGTGTATTGGTCTTTGTCCCTATAAAACTCCCTTTATCCCTATCAAATTCATTTCACCTACCTACCTACCTACAGTATCGCGTATTCAGGTCAGCCAGTTCAGTGGCGTCACTGAAGCTAGAAATTGTGAGGCAATAAATATAGACTTGGGTTTTTCCACAGGTTGTAGATATAAATAGATACTAGAGTTTTTAAACAGAAACGTTTCCACAAGTTGATGCTATAAATAGATATGGGTTTTTCCTAGGAATTTCCCATAAGTTGTAGCTAAAAATAAATACTAAGTTAGTTCATAGGACTTTCCTACAAGATGAGATTATAAATAGATAGTGGGTTTTTCCTGAGAAATTTACCATAAGTTGTAACTAAAAATAGATGGAAAGATGTTACAAAGAAGAAGAAGAAAAGATGCTCTTTGCAAGACATAGTCAATTTTACCGAGTGGTCCTTTGTCCAGTGGGATTTACAACAATTAAAAAAAGCAGAAGAGAAGATGAAAAACGTAATGCAAGAAGAGGTGAAGAAAATCAAAGACATCTGGACAAAAGAGAGAAAGGAGAAGGAAAACCAAAAAAGGAAAGAGGAGTTTGATAGACTAAATCAAAACTGGATAAAGGTACAGGAAAAGTTTAGAGAGATGGGACATCCTGACTGGATTCCAGACGAAGAAAAGAAAAAGAAGAAGGGAATTATTGGAAAAGTGAAGAGCTGGTGGAAAAAATGGAGACAATAGAAGAAAAACCCAAAGGCCCTTTTCAGGGCCACTCCATTGCCTCGAAAAGATATTTATTTTCACTTTGCCTAAAAAAAAAATTTAAAAACCAACTCTACTATTCACTGACACGAACGCGACTGATTCGTGTTTGTCTATAGAAATGACACAGGTGGCATGACGTCACAGTACTACCTTGCTACATTGTTGCCAATGTCCAGTACCGTGACGTCACCCTACCTGTTATATTCCTCTTGTCGCTATACAGGCCCAGGGTGTGCTAGTCGCTAATACAAAATTCCCATTGGGGCCATATCACCCCAGGCTGATTTTTTTGGCCTATAAATCGTGGGGCCATATCGCCCCACTATGCTACTATTGTTATAAAGGACATACAATTTATCAATTTAAAAAAAAATATTTATACAATTTTATACAGTGAATTGATATTAAGGCCAATATAATCCTTCATTACCCAATATATGCCTTATAATTAACAAATATTGGAGTCTCCTAAATTTATCAAATAAAAACAGCGTAAAATCACTTTACAACAAAAAACTAATTCTTGCTTTTAGAAGACCCAAGAATTTGCAAAATATTCTATATAGAACTAAACAGACAGAAAATGAAAAAAGACAATTCTCGTCATCTGAATGTAATAGACACCGGTGCTCAATGTGCAAACATAAGAGAAAGTGCTTCTTTCAGTAGCGTTAATACAAAAGAGGTATTTTCTCTACGTTATAACACTAACTGCGTATCAGCTAATGTGATTTATTTGTTAACCTGTAAAAAATGTAATATGCAATATGTTGGACAAACACTTCAACAAGTTTCGAAACGAATGAATAATCATCGCTTTCATATAAAAAAATAATAGAGATCCTCAGTTTTCCTCTAATATTTCAACACATTTTAATACCAATAATCACTCTCTATTCAATTTTTCTTTCATGCCAATAGATATTGTGCATGGAGACATGAATAGACGCATAAAAGAAACTTATTGGATTCATAAATTAGATACCAATGCACTATATAAAATTGTATAATTTTTTTTCTTTTTTTTAAAATTGATAAATTGTATATCCTTTATAACAATATAATTGTATGCATGACTGTTTGTCTCTTTTTTATTTTATTATTTTACTGATTTAGGAGGAGTAGAAATAATACGATTTTCAAGATGGCTGCCGTTATGGACATATTGGCCGTAACATCTGCACTATTTTCATTCTGGTGAAAACCCGATATTAATATGATTCTCCATCTAGGGAAAGTAGCGATAAGATTTTGAACATGACCATTGTGGCGGCTATATTTGATATAAGATCGGCACAACTTGATAACATAAAAGGTCTTCCGGTGAAAACCCCACACAGATACAACTTTACGTTTAGGACATGTAGCAATAATATGAGTTTCAAGATGGCTTCCATGATGGCAATGTTGATATCAGATCGCAACAATTGTAACTTACGATCAACAATTCACCATAAAAAGTCTTCATGAGAAACTCCATGGTGATATAATCTTCCATTCAGGAGGATTTATGAGGACAAGATTTTAAAGATTAGGACCAACTATGCATCATTGGAATCTATCTGGTAAAACTCGCATGTCGATGTGACCATCCATTCATGAGAAGAAAAGCGATAACAAGATGTTGAAGAGGGCTGCCGTGGTAAGCAGAGGTTGAACAGTCATTGGATAAATAGATTCTTTCCAATTTGTTACTTTGAAGCGGTCCCGTGCCAATTCATCCTCTGCACTGAGTTTCGTCTGTCTTAAAACTCATTCGGTTTACTTGATTATTTGGGTGCAATTTGTCAGGGCAAAGAGTGGTATGCGGAAACCATATGTACAAATATGTCAGCGATAGAGAGAAATGTTGATAGCACTGAATTTGCAACAGTTTTTCTTCATTTAACCTTCATAACTGAAATTGCTGGTTAGGATGGTCATCCAATTTAACTTGTACATGAGATATTTGACAAAGAGAGCAAAATTAAGTTTATGAAATAAAGTGGTCAGCGTATATGATACAAATCGTTTAAATTAAAGAGTAAAATCCGGTTTCTGTGCAAATAAAAAAAAACAACTTGTATCTGTTTGTCCTTTAAAGCTGCATTAGCTTCATTTACCTGCATATATAAAAAGCAAACACTGCAATACAGTATGTATATTTAATTCAAATCTTGACGTTGCCACTTTCACAAAATCGCCACACCGGAGGCAAGGTATTGTAAAAAGTCAAAGGTATATAATATCTGTATTTACGTCTCCGTTTGCAGATTTAATAGATTTTGGTGATTATTTGTTTCATTATGGGAGATCAGTTCTGGAAAGATATTTCTCAAACCGATTAATTTGCAAATTATTAGGCACAGGCGTTATTCATTTTGAACTGTACTCACATTACAGGCGTCATTCATTTTGAACTGTATTCATGGTACAGGCGTTATTCATTTTGAACTGTATTCATGGTACAGGCGTCATTCATTTTGAACTGTATTCATTCTACAGGGGTCATACATTTTGAACTGAATTCACGTTACAGGCTTCATACATTTTAAACTGTATTTACGATACATTCGTCATTCATTTTGATCAGTATTCAGTGTAAGGGAGTCATTCATTTTGAACAGTATTCAATGTAAAGGAGTCATTCATTTTGAACAGTATTCAGTGTAAGGAGTCGTTCATTTTGAACTATATTCACGGCACTTTATTCTAGCAGACTTCATTGTAGGGTGGATTGGTTCGTGTGTGATGTGTGATGTGGATTTTTAACGTAGCTTTAACAATTTTTCAGTCATATCGCTACGATGTCTGCAGTGTGGCAGTTTATAGTGATGTCTAAGCACTGGGGCATCATGCCGTAGACATGTAGCATGATGTCCCACCCAGTCACATTATCCTGACACCAGGCCGACCAGTCCTAACATTAACCTCTTAATGCTGAGCGACAAGCGAGACAGCTGTAAGTACCATTTTTTAAAGTCTTTGGTATGACTCGACCGGGGATCGAACCCACGACCTCCCGCATCCGAGGCGGACGCTCTAACCACAAGGCCATCGGAGCGGTTTGTAAAAGACCCCTTAATACATGAAATTCTTCCGATATTCTTACATATAAGTATTTCATGATAACAGATGTTGGGTCCTGTTTTGTGGTGTATGCCATAAAATACTGATCTACGGCTTACAATTACGTCCTGCTAAATTATAACAATGTGAAGATTGAAGAACCCTACAAATCTGAAGTGTAAATATCATGAATGTGTGGTCCTTGGTTTGATTATAGAAAAATTAATCTAAAATCTCACCTAGTGGGTTTTACCATGCTTTTTTTTTCTCACAAAGTTTATATTCAAACAGATCAGTTTACGTTTACAAAAGATCACAATATAAAGTTATATGTAAGTTCCCTGAGTGTAAAATACTCATATAAAGCGTTTAGATCGTCAAGAAAAGAACCAGTACCTTTCCCGATTATTACAGCGTGTGACACGATTAAAAGATATATTGACTCTTCAAAACCTACTAAAGGAATACTCACTATGGGACACTAATTGTGTTGCAAGAAAGATTCCAGATTGTTGAAACGAAGAGAATAGTGCTGGTTAGAGATTTTCTCCTTGCCTAATACCGCAAAAATTGTGGAAGAGAAACAACTGCCCATTCTCTGACAAAACATCACACAGGACTTTGTTTCTATACAAATGATCTATAATGCTATATCAAACTTACCGTTTACTCTGTTTCCAAATACTTTCATTCATAGATATACCAGGCAAACAAATCAAAAGCTGACTATAATGGAATCTAGAAGTAAATAAAATCTATGTTGGCTAGTATTAGGTTTAGCTACGCATGGAGAAATCAAAGTTTTCTTGTCAGCCAAATGGCTAGCAAACTTTGTAGAACTACAGCTAAAAACTCAATCACGGTAAAGCGTGGACAGGTAACATAAATGCGTCATCTAAAGGTCTTAATTACAGGTTATTTAAGGCTAGTTTGGATTTAGATAAGACCTATTTCTCATTACCCCGTATTATATCTTAAAGCTTAATTAAGTTTAGAACTGCACAATATATGTCGTCTGATGAAACCGTAGATGGTTTAAAATAGCTGGATTAAATTTATTTATGTGAAAATTCATTGTTTACTTGTAGTTATTGCTTTCCTTTTGGATATTACTTGTAGTTATTGCTTGCCTTTTGGATATTACTTGATGTTATTGCTTGCCTTTTGGATATTGCTTGTAGTTATTGCTTGCGTTTTGGATATTACTTGTAGTGATTGCTTGCCTTTTGGATATTCCTTGAGGTTATTGCTTGCCTTTTGGATATTGCTTTTTATTGACAGGGAGTTACTTTGTGTATCTACTTTGCTAAATGGTATTATTTTCTGTACTTTGACACTGAAATTCAAAACCAACGTTTATCATTTATCATTACCATCATTTATACCTGTGTTATTTTCAAAACTTGTGAGCTGAATCAATAAATAGGCCTAGCTTGTGAAAGCCATATGTCATTACCAATTTATATAATTCCTTCATCAATATTTTTAGTGCACTCGTTTGATGCTGTTATTAATTTCACTTTATCTCGTCAGAAGTAATGTTACTAATAAGCTCCTGCTTTATTTCCCTTTGACTTCACATATTTTTATGTGGATACATGTAAGCGAGATTTTAAGCGTAGTTGTATGCAACTAATATCATTATAGTATGCGTGAAATTAAGGGTAGTTGTGGGCAACTAATCTCATTACAGCACTCGCGAATTTAAGTGCATTTGTCAGAAACCAACGTCATTACGGTAAGCGTGAATTTAAGTGAAGTTGCGAGCAACTGATGTCATTACAGTACGCATGAATATAAGTGTAGTTGAGGTCAACGAATGTTCATCTGTTAAACTGAAAATTAGTAACGTCCGTCAGAACCTGCATTTATGCTATTGAATTGTCAATAACAGAAGTATATCTGAATGTAAATGTTCCTATGTTTTCATCTTGCCACATCTACGTGTTAAAATTAAAAGCTTGGTTTTTGTTTTTGGTAAAAATTTGAATTAAGATACTTGCCCTCATTGTCAGGTACAATATCTTGGGAAACTGCGTTTAGTACAACCAAAGAGATGAAGTATTATACAAATCGTTAAGCGTTTCCTCAAAATCAATCTTCCAATAAACCACGATCAGCATTGATCGAATCATCTTATGTCCAAGATTTTTGCATGGAAACCTCCCTTAAAATATAACACACAATTTAGTAAAAAGACATATTGGCTGTTTCAGTTTCAGACAGGTTTATTTCGTCAATAATGTTAAATTGAGATTCCGAAAGGGGGTGTTTATACCGTCTCGAAATATCTGTCTTCGTCCGTTTGAAGAAAAATAAATATTTATTAACTTTGAGCCAGTATATGTAGCTTGAGTATATTTGAAATAGAGTCTCGTGAAAAGAGGCTATCCTTTCTTTGATTAAAAAAAAAATCCTATACGCATTATTCGAATACATTTCTACTTTCTGCACTAAGGAAAAATATCTTGTATATTCACTATATAATGAGTGTCACTCCTTGCATGGGCGCCCGAAGAATTTTTTGCGGGGGGGGGGGGGCAGGCCTTTGTGCGGGGTTTCTGTGGATTCGGGGGAGTCAGTCAGTCACGGCCGGGAGAGTTAGTACAAGAAGCAGTCTGAAACTAAAGCTAATATTTATTAAGCGTTTTGAACAGAATCTTGTGACGTATTTTCAGCTTCATTTGCATGATTATATATATTTGCAGAATGATTTTCAGGGGGAGTCACGTGACCCCCCTTGACCCATGACTCCTTGTTTCATTCACACATAAAATATTGTAACTTTGTTCAAGGTTACAGAGGCCAGGAGATAATGGTTTGCCCTTTACTCCACAAACGTTGGGTGACTCACGTTGAATTTTCTTGGGGCGAATGCACGTGGATACTGAATGGTCGTGTTCTTGACCGTTACAGATGAATTACCACGAAAGAATGGACGTTCCGTGAGGACATTATGAGTTGTTTGAACTTACGCTGGGTCAGGGAGTTTATCTTTGAGATGGATATTTGATATTCGAAATATTAGGTGACTCTCAACAAAAAACAAATGCTGGGATTGTCTATACTTGAGAATTTTAGGTTTGTGTCTATTATAAAATTAACTCGTTGTATATGCTCCTTACTCGCAATAACTTTACTTCTTAAATTTTTTATTAGTTATTCCAGTCTACTGAGTTGCAAGCAGAATGGCATTTTTCCTCATTCTATCCCATTTTGTACTCCTCGTCCTGATAGCCGAATCATATCACATTTTATCGTCTGGTCTTATAGCTACCCTTTTATCTGGAATGCAGAAAGTACAAGGAAAGTAACATGGCCAGCAACAAAAAAGCCAACCTCTTAAGGACTATTGGTAATGCACAATTCAGTACATATGGTGGGGAATAGGTAACCCGACCATGAGATGTCTTTAAACAAATATGATGACATGGATGTCCCATTTCCTTCAATAAAGTATCATGTAACACTTAGCTGTGAGAGTATGAATAAATTACAGGGGGAGAAAAAACAGCCAAGCCTTTTTGTTGACAGACTTTAAAGAAGTGTACATCAATATGGAGTTTATGTACAGTGAAACCAAACTGTCACTGATAATTATCAACAATCCACTGCGGTAATTAGAAGTGGATCTTGTTTACAATTGTGTGAAACTGAACATAAATTGTTTTTCTGTATATACTGCTTGCAAATAAAAAGCTACTTGATTCAGTGCTTAAAATCTGAAACGTAGAGCATGATAAAAGGTATGGAGGCCAGTACAGGTCATCAGCAGCATTTCAAGAGCAACATAATAACACAATTGTACATGTCAATTGGTAATAATAATGAGAATAATGTCAATGACAAAAATCAGTATGATCCCCAGCTGAACTTATTGGAATATTTTATCTATGTGCATGTGTCTTCTATCTATCTATCTATCTATCTATCTATCTATCTATCTATCTATCTATCATCATAAAATGCTCGCTAGTCCGCATTTATGAAATACGGTGCACAAGAATGTTGGAAATTTTCTCTTTAGTGGATATGCCTTTCATGTTGATCAACTGATGTGGTGGAGACCTAATTTTGGTACATCCACTGTATCGTCTCTTGACACTGTTACGTGACAAGGGTTCGTACTCAGCAACAAAGAAAAGAGTGAAAGCCAACAAGCTTTGTATATTTTAACAAAATAATTTATTTGCCTAGGAACAATGTAAAAATTGGAAAATAGGACTTACGGTTTGTAAATATAATCCAAAATTTAATCCTAAGAATGAAAAACACAAGTCCTATCACTAAATAGTTCTATTAGAATCCAGGTTCGAATCTCGACGACATACAAATATGGAAGGCGATGACGTCAGATGTGGTCCATGTACGAATATCAACAATTCCTCAATTGAATCACAGTTTTTGTTTCCGAATAATTCCAGAATAAATTTCCATGAATATCTTTCAGAAATTTTTATAAGAAAGTCAACTTGTTGAGTTTCAGGAGAATAAATTATTAAATCCAAAAGACAGATGAAAAACAAACAATCTGGCAACAAATAAAAAAAAACACCTTGTTCCTTCAAGATGTTAAAACGACTGTAACAAAAGAATATTAAGAATGCGTATTTAAACCCCCAAAACATCATTTCAAGTCTCGCGAGATGGGTCATGTGGTCTCTTACTACAAGAGATCTATCACGTACACCAGTGTAGCCCCACTTAAGAACCAATAATAAAAAGCGTTGTTTACACATGGTGATCACGCAAGCAAAGTATGGCCTTGATACTGACCAATCATTTTAACTTCCTGTTTACGAACTTCCCAACCCAAGACGAACTAGGTCAACTAAAACTAATTCTCATGTAACACGTTTTACGTCTTAGATAAACAACATTTACTAAAAGAAAATATCGAATTACTGAAAAAGAATTTCGAATCCTTTCAATAATCATTACAATAAAATGTAATGAAACAAAACTAAAATAAAAAGAATTTCAAAACTAACACACAAACAATTTAATTACATACACGTAACACTTCCCCCCCATAAAGAAAAAAGAAAGATTTATATAATAAAGCTTTCTTTTTACCATATGTAAATTATACATGACGTAAACAAAATTACATGAAAATTCTTATGAATTTTATAAAGTGTATATGAAATAATATTTCTATACACGGGAAAGTGCATCTGCAATCAAATTGTCTTTTCCTTTGATGTGCCTGATGTTGAGATTATACTCTTGCAAAAACAAACTCCACCTTAATAATCTTTGATTTTTATTTTTCATCTTGTCTATGAAAGTAAGGGGGTTGTGATCACTATACACAACAACCGGAGAAGGAGCCGAGCTAATGTAAACTTCAAAATGCTGTAATGCCAATATTAAAGCCAAACATTCCTTCTCGATTGTTGAGTAATTTCTTTGGTGCTTATTTAATTTCTTAGAGAAATAGCACACTGGGTGATCAATACCATTTCTGTCTCCTTGAATCAATACTGCTCCAACCCCAACATCACTCGCATTCACAGACAATTTAAAAGACTGATTGAAATTTGGAGCTGTTAGAACCGGCGCACTTTTGAGTATGGCTTTTAACATATCGAAAGCTTCCTGACATTTTTCGGTCCAGAGAAACTTGTTTCTATTACTTAACAAATTTGCCAGAGGTTCAGCAATATTGGACAAATTGGAACAAAACTTTCAATAGTATCCGGCCATACCCAAAAATCGCATTAATTTATTTTTACTGACAGGCACAGGAAAGCCAGAGAGAGCTTTAATTTTAGCATCAATAGGTTTAGCTTGACCATGTCCCATAATATCTTCTAGAAAAGTTACACAAGCACGGCAGAACTCACTTTTAGAAAAATTGATTGTCAAATTAGCATCAGTGAGTCTTTCAAAGAATTTCCGAATCGTGGCTAGATGTCCTTTCCAGGTGTTGTTGTAGATGATGACATCATCAATATAAGCATCACAATTATCTAGACCGAAAGTAATCATATTCATCAAGCGTTGAAACGTACTTGGAGAACCCTTCATCCCAAACGGCATCACTTTATATTCATAGAGTCCATCTGGAGTCACAAACGCCGAAATTTCTTTCGCTCTTTCCGTAAGTGGAATTTGCCAAAATCCTTCCAGAAGGTCAAATTTTGTGACGTACTTGGCATTTCCAATTTTATCAATGCAATCATCGATCCTTGGTAATGGAAATGAATCTGTTTTTGTCACGCTGTTCACCTTCCTATAATCAGTGCACATACGGAAAGTTTTATCCGGTTTCGGAACAAGAATGCATGGTGAACTCCAATCACTTTTACTGGGCTCTATGAAATCGTTCTCCAACAAATACTGAATTTCCTTTTTCAAGTATTCCAGTTTGAGAGGGTTCATCCTTTATAGGTGTTGTTCCACAGGTTTTGAATCTACTATTTCAACGTCATGAAAAATTTTGTTTGTCCTCGTAGGAATATCCGGAAACAAGTGCTTATATTCGAACAATAACTGTTTAAGTTCATTTCTTTCTTGTTGTTGCAAATGTAAAAGTTTCTGGTCTAGATCTTTCATAATTTCCGAATTCCGAAGATTTTTTGCTCCAAGATCAACGGTGTCCAATTGAATTTCTTCAGTTAAATCCTCAGTTGGTGGGACAGGTACAACTAAATTAATTGTATGATTTACTTGGCTATCTTTTACAATATATTAGTACTCCATTAATTTATTTAGACCAGAGTACTATAATTATAATTTAACTCATTCATTTTCTTCTTTACTTTGCAAGGGCCGTAAAATCTAACTTGAAGAAAATTTTGAAGAATGAGCCAGAGAGAATGAACTCTATTACAAAACTGAAATGTTCTCTCAAGTAAAGTTTTGTGAAATCATAGTTTCACTTTTGACTTGAATTGCGGAGTGCCAAATTCAAGCATAACATGCTGGAAAATTCCAGACATGAAATTTGACCTTTGACCTGATTGGACAGATTTGGGAAGG
>JAECUM010056727.1:0-30162 GCA_016617855.1 Megalonaias nervosa | reverse complement strand
GGGTCATATGGAAATTTTGTATAGCGACAAGAGGAATGGAACAGGTAGGGTGACGTCACGGTACTGGACACTTGCAACAATGTAGCGAGTACCGTGACGTCATGCCACCTGTTTCATTTCTATACAAAGTGTGATGCATTCGCGTTCGTGTCAGTGAATAGTAGAGTATGTTTTAAATTTTTTTAGGCAAGAAAGAATAAATCTTTTCGAGGCAGTGGAGTGGCCCTGAAAAGGGCCGTTGTTTGTTATGTTAACACCATTCCGTTAACATACAGGGCATCGCATAGGTCTTCTTCTCTTTCTCAAACTTCGTCTAACCTCTGGTCCATAAATCAGAACTCTCTTCAAACCCCCTTGGCTCTCCACATAGATCCTTCGTTTCCAAAGGGCTGTATCAGTGATCTGGGTAATGGCCCATGATGATCTGACATACATGGGATAGTCCGGGTTGAACAGCATCGACGATAGGAGGGTAGATGATTCAACGTTGGTCCACATCTTTTGTGACGAGAACAGGTGAAGGGAATGAAGTGAACTGCGTTTATTTATAATGGAAGACCGGATCGAAACGGATTGAAATTGTTCACCAATCCCAACACGCGTTACAAAATTCAGTCACTTCGCGGAGTCTATCTTCCAATCTGAAGAGAGCTACCTGTGACGTCACATTCCCTATATAGGTGTGGTAGCATCTGTGCACAGTGAATTGATGCGATATTGTTTTGTGAAACATGACGGAAACTAAGAAGACAATGAATTGGGGTGCACCGGCAGTGGAGATGAGAAGTGATGGCATAGCAGCGGCTACCAAAGTTAACACAGCGCTACTTCCAGAAGAGGTTGATTTCAACTGGGATTTAGTAGATTTTTTCTCTTCTTCGCAAGAATTTGTTCCGGTACCAGTACCTTCACCACTTTCTCCTTCTTTACCACACGTCGAGGATTTTAAACAAAGACAGAAAGAAGAATTGGAGAAATTTTTACAGCAGCAGAAAGAGGCAGAACAAGTATTTCTCCTTGAACAGCAACAGCGAGAAGAAGAAGAGGAAAGAAGGAAACGACAGGAAGAAGTAGTAGAGATGAAACAAGGTCTAGGAGAGAAGGGGAACAGTGAACCTCAAACGGTAACGGTACACTTGGACATTTTGGCCGAGTTAAGAAGTCTGAAACAAATGTATCAGACTTCTTTATTACGACCCAAGAGAAAAAGACCTCCCCGAGCCAAACAGCCCAACCATGTTACTACACCAGAGATACCACCCCTAGTGATTTCTATCCAATCATTAAAAGGAGCAAGTCCAGAAGTAGGCCTTGGCCGTGGCAAAGGCTTAAGGCAGTTAAAGCGGATTGCTTCTCGTTCCTGAGTTTGTTCTCAGAAAAAAACAAACACCCAACGGTCCTTTTCAGGACCACTCACTTCTTTCGAAAAGAGATACTATTCATTTTGCCAAAATCAATGAAAACTCAAAATCCCTTGTTTAACCCTATGATGTACGTGTTGTGAGTGCATGAGTGTAGACCCTTATTATTCTAAACAATCAAAACCAAGAGACACTTACGTTTTTTCAGACTGGTCTATTCTAGTACAAATATTTACAATTCGATGTCACAACACAACATAACACAACACTTTTAAAAAGTTCATAGACTTCTTCTGTGTCTTTTTTCTTCTTTCACTCTCTCTGTTTTCTGATTTTCTTCACTTTCACAAGTTTTTCCTCCTCTTCTTCCTCACTTTTTTTCTCGTCTTCTTTTCTTTTCTATCTTCTCTTTCTGAACGTGTCGGGGTTTTTCCTTTGCCGAGGGCACCTCTTCTTCTTCTACCTCCTCCTGCTCCTGTTGTTTCTTAGGGCAATCTGAAGACCAATGTCCTTTCTCTTGACAATGATAACAAGTATCTTGACTTTTGTCTCTTCTGACACTGGTCTTGCTTTTTTGACGATCTAGACATTCTGTAGCCCAATGCCCTTTCTTCTGACAGATATAGCAAGGACTTTTATCTCGAAAGGAGGGAGAGTAGTCTGAAGAAAACTTTCGTATGACACCTCGCAAAGCTCTAATCAGAAGTTCGATTTGTGTCGGTTCTTCCATCGTGCTGGTCGGCTTGAGAATGAAATGAATACTGAGAGGGAAGGCACCAGCCCTTTATATATGCACTAAGCCTAACATGGATATATAGGGGTCCATGGCGTTTCAAATGTAGTCATTTGACTTTTTGCAGTCAAGATGAAACGATCGCATCATTTCGTAAAGAAAGGAGAAGAAAGTAAGAGACAGAAACGTGATTTATCGCCTCGCACAGTAGGTGAAGTCTTGGCTCAAATTCATGCCAGCGATTTTGAAGATGAGATGAGTGAACCAGAATCTAGGCCCAGAGAGTCTACACTCATTCAAAGTCCATCACTACCAGTAAACCCTGAAAAGTACTACCACATTCGAGAGACGGACAAACGCTCCTCCAGAAAATTTAGAACTACGGCCTACACGTACGCGGTGAAGTTTAAAGATTTCAAGTCTGACGTACCGTTGGAGAAAGCAGAAGGGTTCATCACTGATGTGTGGGATTCTTTGTTAACTGCACTGAAACGGCAATGTGAAGCCAAAGAAGACGATCGCTTGAGACTTTCCATTCATCACGACAGTTTGAAGTCACCCGTTTGGATCGAGTTTAGCAGCCCGGCAGAATTGACACCTTCCAAAGTCATGGACAAGATTCAACACGTACAACAATCCAACGACAAATTTCACATCACCGACGGAAAAGCGACACTGTTCATGACCCAAGTGTCTCTTCCCCAAGGGACAGGACATGGCAAAAAGGTGATCTTGGTAGAAAATCTACGCAGCATCAAGCGCAGCCTCGTTGAAATTAACAACACTCAAGACAAGATGTGTTTAGCCCGTGCCATCGTGGTGGGACGAACGTATGCTGACAAGAACGACACAACAGAATGAAAAAAGCCTGGGAAACTATTTGACAATCGGACCGAACCAAACAACGAAGAGAAGCAGAACTCCTGTTACAGCAAGCGGGGATATCCAAAGACACACCCTGTGGCATTCCTGAAATGCAAAAATTGCAAGACGTCTTGGCTCCACGTTACACCTTGAAAGTACACCCTCAAGAAGTGCGCGGACCTCTGTTGTTTCGAGGCAAAAATTTCAAAGACGGAAAATACATTCACGTCTATCATGACGATGAACATTTCGATGCCATTACCAGTATCACTGCATTCATGGGATACAGTTATTACCGTGAGAAATGTGACTATGGTTATAACAATCGAGAGCAACACAAGCATTGCGGATCGAAATGTGAGGGATGTTTAGCCTCTAAGGACAAGAACGAGTGCATTGTTAGCGCACGTATGTCAGCCCAACCTGTTACCAACAACATCTGAAGACGCAAGGTTCACAGCAGAAAAGTGCTTGTCAGCTCCTGAGATTGTGCCCTACTTGTGGACAAGGCATACGTACCAATAATGCCAAGTCGTATGTCTGTTCAGGAAAGAAGCGATGTCACATTTGTCACCAAATCGTGGACTTGGAACACCAATGCTACATTCAAAAATACCAATCCAAATATAAAGAAGAAGATAATGACCAGAAGAAAGGGAATTTCATCTTTTTCGATTTCGAATGCATGCAAGAGACTGGCATTCACATTCCTAATTTCTGCGTGGCTCACCGAGCGTGCGAGAATTGCATCCAAGAGCCTATCTTTACTCATTGTCCTCACTGTAGCAAGATTCCTGGAGGACGTGAAAAAATCTTTAGTGGACCGAACACGTTGACCGATTTTGCCCAATGGATCCTAGACCCCATCGACGAGACGTGGAGCCAGGAAGACATCGAACGTTACGGAGATTGTCATCGCTATGCCACGGTGATGGCTCACAATTTCTTGGGATACGATGGGCAGTTTCTTTTGAGATACTATACGGAACAAAGTAACGAACGTCCTAAAGTGACTTTGAACGGAGCGAAAGTCATTTCCATGCAAGTGGGACAAGTGCAGTTTAAAGATTCGATGAGTTACTTGGCTATGCCTTTGAGTCGCATGCCTAAAACGTTTGGAATAACAGAGATGGTCAAAGGCTATTTTCCGCACTTTTTCAATACCGAAGCCAATCAGCACACCGTACTACCTCATTTGCCTGAGGCTCACTACTACAACCCTGACAACATGCGTACCGAACAACGAGAAGCTTTCTACGGCTTGGTACCAGACTCACGCCTCGGACCCCTTCGACTTTTAGGAAGAAATGTTAAAATATTGTCGTTCCGACGTGGACATTTTACGGCGTTGCTGTGGAAAATTTCGAGAATTATTCAGGGAGCACGGAGGGATCGATCCTTTGAAAGAAGCCTGCACCATTGCCAAAGCGTGTTCCTTAGTGTACCGCCAACGATTCATGCCCGAAAACACCCTGGCTGTCATCAGTCTTCAAACAACCAATTTTGTCAAACGTCAATACTCGGTCAAAGCCCTACGCTGGCTACATTACTTGTGTGACAAGGAAGACAAATGGATCCAACATGCTCGCAACGGAGGAGGCGAAAAGACCATCGGAAGGTATTCAGTGGATGGCTGGGACTTAGAAAACCCCAAGATCGTGTACGAGTTTCACGGGTGCTTATTTCACGGATGTCCTATCTGTTACCCTCAACGTAACACGACAAATCAGTTTTTACAACGGACCATAGAAGACTTGTACCAGACCACTTGTCAGCGATGCTTGAAGTTAGAAGAGCAAGGATACCAAGTGGTAGAAATGTGGGAACATGAGTACGATCAGCGATTGAAAACCGATCCCGAGTTTAATCGCATCGTGGAAAGTTACAAGCTGGTGGATCCACTGAACCCAAGGGACAGTTTGTATGGAGGACGGACGAATGATACCTGTTTGCTGTACCAAGCCGACGAGGAGAAAGGAGAAGAAATCAAATACTTGGACGTGTGTTCTCTGTATCCGTACGTGTGCAAATATTGTCACTTTCCTGCAGGGCACCCGCAATTGCTGACGGAACACATCGACCTGGGCAACATTCGACAATACGAAGGATTGATCAAGTGTAAAGTCTTTCCTCCCACGTACTTGTACCATCCCGTTTTACCTCACCATTGCCAAGGAAAACTGATGTTTTCCTTGTGCCGTACTTGTGCCGAAACGTGCATCCAAGACCGACCTTGTCAGCACACTCAGGAAGAACGCGCCTTGACAGGAACGTGGGTCAGCGTGGAATTGTTCAAAGCTCTGGACTTGGGATACCAACTGTTTGAAGTGTACGAAATTTACCACTTTCCCAAGACAGACAAATACCACAAGGGCGACGAGACTCAGAAAGGCATTTTTGCAGACTACATGAATGCTTTTTTGAAACTGAAACAAGAAGCCAGTGGCTATCCTTCCTGCTGCCACACTCCCGAAGACCAAAAAAAATTCAAAGACAAATACTGGCAGCAGGAAGGCATCACTTTAGACCACATCGAGAAAAACGAAGGAATGCGATCGTTTGCCAAAGTGATGTTAAATTGCTTGTGGGGCAAAATGGCAAAACGACCATGTTTACCCAAGACGGAGTATTTGACAGAACCTTACCGCTACTTCCAGATGATTCACGACAAAACTAAATACATGAAACACGTGGACGTCCTTCGTGAGGACTTGACCTTAGTCAATTACGAAGAAGAACTGGACTTTGTAGAAGCTGACGAATTTGGAAATGTCATCATTGCGGCTTACGTGACAGCCCATGCTCGCTTAAAACTGTACGAAGCTTTAGAACTGTTAGGAGATCATGTGCTGTATTTTGACACGGACAGTTGCATCTACATCGATCGCCTGGGTCAACCTCACCCTGTCATCGAAGGAGACCGTTTAGGAGCCTGGACGGACGAGGATCCAGACAACAAGATTCTAAGTTTTGCAAGTGGAGGTCCCAAAAATTACGGCTATGAATACCGTAACCCTCAAGGGGAAGTCCACACGGAGTGTAAAGTGACAGGATTGACTCTCAATTATCGCACCAGTCGACTGGTGAACTTTGGCGTCTTGAAAGAAGCCTTGCAGTCTGGACAGGATGGAAATTTTAAAGTGACCACCCACGAACCGCACAAGATTGTACGTTTACCCACACACCAAATCGTTAGCTGGCCCTTGGAAAAAGTCTATCAAATCGTGTACCAGAAGCGAGTTGGGCTTCCCAATCACTTCTCTTTACCGTACGGTCACGACGATATTGGCCAGCATATAAAAAAGGACAACGTTCAAGACCAATAGTTCATTGTGACTACCATTGCCAAGCGAGAAAGATGAATCCTTTCAAACAGCAAGTATAAAGCAAGAGCAAGCTCGAGTGCGATTCTGTGCCTTGCGATGGCAGGGATGCCGTACGCTATGACCTTAGCGATTCAGTACCACATCATGGAAATTTTGCTACGACTGTACCTACCGTGGAATGTGATGCTGTGCGTGTCAAACCTGATGGATGCGAAAGCGATGCCACTCGTTATCGTACACCTTTTCACTTTACTGGTTTTCATGGTGGATGTCATCCTTATGAAACCATGCGACTACCACCCTACGGATGTTATGTAAAACTGAGCAAACTCCTGCATATTTCACCGTACCCTCATCGAAATGAACCTGTGAAAGACGAATATTCGTTCCCTGTGCGTTTGCCTGAATACTGCGACTTTAAAAGTCGGATCCAAGCTTTCCAAGGAAAATGGCCAAAATATCTGGGAGGACCTACCCCCGAAGAATTAGCTAGAGCTGGATTTATCTACTTGGGCGAAGGGGGTAAAGTCAAGTGCTTCAGTTGCGGTGTGTCACTTCACGAGTGGGAGAAGAAAGATTGCGCTTACCTGGAACATGCTCGATGGTCTCCAGATTGTCACTACCTACCTTTAGTGGGACCTCGTCATTGAAGTCGGCATACCATGCCGTGTAAGAAACCAGCTACGGGGCTAGGAGTCAAACATTGGACAACCCCTAGACAAGTATTTAAACCCCATGTAGAAAATAATATTCAAAGATTACCAAACGAATTGCAAGAGAAGATCTACAAGGACATTTGGCAGGGACTTGCCAGAGTCAAATCTCAATTAGTGACTGTAGAACTTTTGTGTCGAGAAATTCACAAGAGGAAATTGACAAAAGTCAACAAACAAGTCCGATTTCTCTGGATCAAGGGTGCGTTCTTCCTACTATTCCGCTTTAGACCATTTACAATTGAAGATTTTATTGACATTCTTGACCGATTCCTGGAATGGCAGTGGCCAGAAATTACTCACTTTGTCCATTACTTTCGCTCTAGGAGAAGTGTTTGACTGACATGGTTATGGATACTTTACAAGAGAACATTCGTGGTTTGCCTTTGGAACTGAGAGAACGCATTTACCGCGAGTTCGTCAAAATACAAGTGAAACGCAAAGAACCATTGCATCCGTTACGTCACCGATGTTTGAACCACTGGTACCTAAATGCTATAAGAGGACTGATTCTAATGAAAGTGTTCCAGTGGTCAGACATTGATGAATCGCGTGAAATTCATACATTTTTGGATGCCACTCATTCAACTTACTAGGTGATCCTAATACACCGAATTAGAACGGACGAGTTAGAGGATTACAACAAATCTTTACATGAACAATTCTTTCTAGTTCAAGAGGAAACTTCTGTGCGACGTGTGGTGTGTGAGTTAGTGACTAAACTTTTTTGGTACGGCGGTACTAAAATAAAATCGAAGCTGTTCAAAAAGTACATTTATTATCTGACACCAAAGAGGGTATAAAAACGAACTACCATGCCACGACCTTTATCATTCGTGATACAACAGATTCCGTGGAAGGAAATCAATGACACTATTCAAACGGTAGAGGATTACGATCGTCTATTACGAGAACTGTGTCCATTGAATTGGGGTCGACGTGTAATGTGTGTCTTAGTGACTTGCTTTTTGGGATTTCGTTTACCAGCCGATTCCTTGTGGATTCTTTACGAACAGTACATACCACTCCAAAAAGCATGAAAGTGGTCCCTTTAAATGTACACGAGAGACACATTCTTCTCAAAGCTTTGCGCTTTCATCTTGATACTTCTCAACCTCTACGGAAAAACAAGATTCGTCAACTTTTAGGCACTGAAGATGTGTACGGCGACGTGTGTGTAGCTTGTGACTTAAACCCTCACTGGAAAGATGTACGTGACTGGAAAAGTTGGGGTTTTGAGGCATGGACAAAAGAAGTGGCACACTATGCCAAAGATTTGTAATCCTAAAAAATTCAAACGTTCAGTGAAAAAAGTAACTTTTAAACCTGTGTTAGTGACAGTGCCAGAAGAAGAAGAAGAAGTCGTGACCGAGGAAAACCACTCTCTTCAGGACAGGACCGTGATCGACATCCCCGAATGACCATTCCGGGAGGACTCTTTTGTGACTGTGCCAAGTAGTGTAGAGACTCTCAGAACATTACACACTACCCCTACGATTTCACCTCTTGATCATCACAAATGTTGTACAGAGACTTGTTTATATTCCACTATGATCGTTTTGATGTGTCTTTTATTCATGTACTTAACCATTTGGCTTTTATGTATTTTTGTCTTTCGTGTTGTTCACAATTAAAGATGACAATAAACGTGTCCTGAAGAAAAGTATAAAAACTCTTGTCTTGTCTGTCTTCGTGTCAAAAGTGACATTTCTTACACTACTATGGCAACCTCTACTGTCTCTACTCCCTCTTCCTCCACTGTCAAAGTCATTGACGAACACGTAGATCGGACTAGTTGGGAGGCCTTGTATCTTCGCCATCCTTTTAACATGCTCATTGCTGGACCTAGCGGTTCCGGCAAAACTGAATTTGTCAAACGTTTGATCGAACATAAAGATCATTTGATCGATCGTCCACCTCAACGAATCGTGTGGTGTTACAAAGAGTGGCAATCGGCGCACAGCCTTCTGCGAGAAAGTCAAGGCGATTCCATCGTGTTTGTGGAAGGCATTCCTGGCGAGGACTTCGGGATTGTGTCTGACCCTAGTCAAACTCATTTGGTTATTTTTGACGACAAGTTAGGAGAAGACGAAGAAGAAATTAAACTGTGGTTTACGCGCAAAGGGCATCATCGTAATGCCAGTGTCATTGACATCACCCAAAATTTGTTTCAATAAAGTAAAGCCCATCGTACCATCAGTATCAATGCTCATTATGTGGTGTTGTTTAAAAGCCCTAGAGATAAATCGCAAGTACAAGTCTTAGCCAAACAGTTAGGGACGCCTTTTCTGACAAATGCGTACGACGATGCCACTCAAACCCCACACGCTTATTTACTCGTGGATTTAAAACCCACCACTCCCGATTATTTGCGATTTCGTACCCATCTGTTTCACCACTGGTGCCAAGACGGAGGGCCTGTCGTGTACACGTCCCCTTCTTCGACTTAATCACAATCACCAAAAAAAGTCTATAAAAACCTCGGTCACTTTGACTGTCTCTCATACATCGTCAACATGACATCCATTCAGTCTCATCTTCCCATTAAATTGATTCGTGCCTTGTATGGCATCAGTCGCGAAAAAATATCCACAAATACGTGCTCGTGTCTTAGAAGCTAGTCTCAGAGAAGTCTTACGATGGTTTACGGTGACAGCACGTCAATTACTGCAAAGCATCATTCAGATTCCACATCAAACCAAACGTTTTTTTGAGAGAAACAAAGTAGCCTTGACGCAACTAGCCAATCCTCGCATTGACACTGAAACCAAAAAGCAAATCATTTTGAAACCTGGAGGAAGCGGTTCCCTAGGAGGTGTCATCATTCGTTCCCTCTTAAAATGGGATCCCAATGCCCCCAAAGTCCTCCCCAAGAAAAAAGCCACGCCCAAACGTACCCAGAAGAAAAAGAAAAAGAGCAACGGTGTCAAGACCAGGTCACAGCCTCAGAAAAAGAAAAAGAAAAGTCCACAGAAAACAGCTTCTACTCGCAAGAGAGTGTCTCCAAAAACTTCTCCTTCAGCGGTGACACCCTCTTTCTCTTTAGCGGCAGTAGCCGCTGCTCACAAAGTACCTGCCCCCAAAATCAAAGTCCATGTGAGAACGGGTGTGTTACAGAGTTTACTGGATTTGTCCAAGCAAGAAATGTCCCGATTTAGTCCGTTGCGAACTCCTCCACGACGTGTGTTGTTTGTCATCAAGTTGATACGACGTAAAGACAATCGGTGGCGACGCATTCCAGTATCAAACAATATGAGGCAAACAATACCGATCAGTGTTTTTGTGCTGCTCAAAACCCAAAGATATCCCCTCCAGGAAGTACACACCGTTACCATTGTGTTCCTTCTTCGGTCCAAAAAGGAAAAGGAAAACGAAAAAAACAGTCACGTCATCCTAAAAAACGCTTAGCCAAACATCGGCGTCACCGTCTGAAAAGACACACGCGTCCAAAGAATAAAAGGAGAAGCCACCAAAGGGGAGGATTTTACATTAATAGGGATAAGTTAGTAGATAATCACGCCGCAAAGTTAGAGAACGCGTTCTCTAACTTCCTAAAGAAACCAAAAAGATAAAAGGATGGATGTTGAGTCATAGACTTCAGTGTATGTTGTGCACCAAAAGATGTCTCCTCATTGTCGTTCTTCTTTCCAGAAAGGAAAAAGAAAAAGACAGTTTCGTCATCCGAAAAAACGCTTAGTCAAACATAGACGTCACCCCCAGAAAAGGCACACTCGTCCAAAGAAAAAGAGGAGTCACCAAAGAGGAGGAATCTTTGGTGATTTTGGAAAACACATCGTCACCTTTATGACGAAGCGATAGTCCCCCAAAAAGGATAAAAGACCGTGTGACAAGTCATCGACGTTAACGTATTTTTTGCTGTGTGCCACGGAACCAATGAACCAACCGAGAAAGATGTCACCCCAAAAAAGACATTCCTCTTCTACCCCCAAAGGAAAGAAAGGGAAAGGACTGCCACCACGTTAAGCCAAACATTGGGACATGTTGTCTGTCCTGTCCAAAGCTCCTCCACCCATGCGAAAAAAACTCATTCAAACTGCAGCTGAAAGAGAAGCTCGGAGAGAAGAGCAAGATGTTCGAAGAAGAGAAGAATTCTATGATAATCTAAAAAATATAGGCGGTAAAATAAAAGATTATGAGTATGATTCTTTGAACGAAAAATATGGATTTAAAAATGTTAGATTATATCATATTACAAAAGATGATTTTGACGCTGATGAAAAAATTAGGAAATTACAAGAAATATTAGCTGAAAGTGAAAAACATATCAGCGATGTAGTAATAGGAAATGAAAACTATAAAGTATTAGATCATATCGACATGGAATTATTGCCGGTCTTTATATTCAAGTTATTACTAATATAAAACAACATAACATAGTAATTATAACCTAAGTAGTTTAGCTACTGAAGCAAGATATTTAGATGCGGAAAGATTAAAATTAGGAGTAGCTGAAGGCGGTTTAGATCCAGAAAGAATGCGAGCTGAAGATGAAGAACTAAGAATATTAAAAGAACGAGATCTAAAAAATCACTCGAAGAGACTGAAAAGTATCGCGAAAGAAAGAAAAAAAGAAGTAAAACAAGAAATACTAGCATCAGAATATCATGCTTTTATAGCAGATTATGAAATTTCTGATATTGATAATATTAATAAATGGAGCGAAGATAAAGATAATGATCTTATTAAAATTTAGATTATATCAGCAAAGATGCAGAAGCTTACGCTAAAATTGATAAAGCTGCAATAGAAGACATTAAAGAACTTTCTGAAAATGCTAGAAATGGTGTTATTGCTAGTGTTTTTAAAAATGCAGTAAAATTTAGAACTGGAAAACATCGGCAAGAATGATGGGATTTTTAAAGGTTGTTTAATCATTTTGATGAACGTCGCTTAGAGAAAGCTGAAAAATCTATGAGTGAAAAAACTGGAACTGGAGTCGCAATATATACATCAGTAGTCGAAATGATAGGTAGATTAATGCTGCTAATATCATCAAAAGAAGCTGGAAATGTTGGTGCTGAAATTGACAATGAAATTATTGATATACTTGATCATTTAAGATCGGAAAATTTATTAACATCTGTCGAATACGAAACTTTACACCGCGACTTAATCACGGCGACCTAATTTTATAAATGTTAACCAAAACTTTAATTTTGTAAATGTTAACCAAAACTTTAATCTTATAAAATAAAAGAATATAAATGTCATCAACATTATTACTTGACTCTAGTACGGCCGCTAAAGATAGCGCAAATTTTTCAGTAAATTATATTCTGCCAATACAACTTGATACTGAAAAACAGTATGAAATTGGACTAATTTCATGTACATGTTGGCATTCTATGGCTAACGTGAAAACTGGAGTAAACGATGAATGTATGTTTACTTTAACTCAAACTCCACAAGGATATATATGGAAAACAGTTAAAATTCCACAAGGAGCTTATAATGTCAATGATCTAAATAAAATAATAAAAGAGCTTATAACGAAAAATATTGGTATTGCTGACAATTTTGAGCTGGCCCCTAATTATAATACTTTACGAGCTAGAATAACATTAAAAAATGGTATGATAGTCAATTTTAGATCTCCAGCAAGTATCGCGTCGTTGATCGGATTTACTCATAAAGATTATGGAATTTCAGTAGGAGACACTGCAACGCATGACAGTGAACTGCCGGTAAATATAACTGACGTAAACACAATATTAATAAATTGCTCTATTGCAACTTGATCTTACTCAGCTCGAGGTAGTAAAGGACAAACGATATATATTTTTTTCGCCAGATGTTCCACTGAGATCGCTCATGCAAATTAATCCACGGCAAGTTATTTATTATCCGCTAAATGTTGAAAATCAAATAACAGCAATAAATATGCAGTTGGCAGATCAATCTGGACGACAGCTGGATTTGAATAATGAGGTTGTTACTTACTATTTACACTTACGCGCGATCACTTCGTGATTGGCTATTGTTTTATACAACCTCAGATATAATGAAACGAAAAAAAATTTACAGAAGAAAAATTATTGGTGGATTTTTTGGAAATATATTTACTAAAATTATTGAAAATGTTCCGGGAATAGCGCATAAAGTTGCGCCAATTGCACTTGATGCGTCAAAGCTTTTGCAACTGGAGCTGCATCTGCTGCTGGAACTGCTGTTGGACAAAAGGTTGCTGATAAAATTAAAGGCACACCGTCTACATCTGAGATAAAACAAATTATATCAGAAATCGCTCCAACAAAAGAAACTCAACGTGCTATGATAACAACAACAAACAAACTTTCATCGCTAAAGGGCGAACAAATTATACAAAAATTAATATTTAAAGTAACAGCGCCACAATAAAATTTTATAAAATCTAATAAATAAAAAATGTCTGTTAAAAATTATCTCGATTTAGCAGAAACTTGTGACATCGATGAAACTGTAACAGAATTTGAATATATTGAGTATCTCGACGAAAATTCTGATGAGCCAAATAAAGTTGGTGTTAGAACATTTAATACCCGAGACGAAGATGTATTTCTACTGCCACACAAGGCAATGTCGGAAGTTCGCGGCCAGATTATGACAATCGCTAATGTACCTGTTGCAATTGCAGCTGGAACAGAAGTAGCTCTTATAAATGATGGCTGGTGGTGCTTATTTAAAAGTGCCAGATATCAGCTAGCTAATCAAACTGTCGAGGATATTTCGAGCCACCTGCAAGTTGCAAGTACAATCGTAAATGCAATTTCGTTTTCTGATGATTACTCCAGATCGACTGCAACTAATGTGATGTGGTTTAAAGATACTGGAAGTGGTGGGTCTGGTTTTTATGGCATCGTCTGAGTTTTCAGCTGGAGGTCCACCTATTTTAGTGGCTGGAGCTGATGCCGCTGCAGATGTTGTAATTGTAAGAAAGTTTCTTATTGCTAATGCTGCTGTGCTAGGTATAGTCGAACCAGGTGCATACGCTGGTGAGGCAACTACAAGAGTTTCACTTACTGCTGCTTGCAATAATCTTGGTATAACACCACCAGGTGCAGTTGCGAACGGCACTGCAATGTTAAATTTGATTAACAACTCATTTCCTATCGTCAGAAAAAATATACGTTATAATGAAGGTTATACCAGAAGAAAGGCACTTGCAGCAGCATCACGTCAAATTACAATGATGCTGCCGTTAAGTACAATATTTGGATTTTGTCGCGATTACAATAAGGTATTTCGTGGAGTTAAACATACACTTATTTTAGATCGAGCAGAACAAAGTGATTGTTTATTCAGAGCTGGCGGAGCTGATGTACAGTTTATCATAAACAAACTTTCGCTGTGGATGCCACGGATAACACCGACAGTTTCAAAATCGCTCGAATTTAGATGATGTTCTTAAAAAACATACAAAGAAGATTTATTTTCAGCAACATAAAATATATTAAACAGCTGTTCCAAATACCACCGACTACACATGGCGATTTACAACAACATTAAGTGAACAACTGCAGAGGCAATTATTTGTTTCTATTTCAACGGCAAGAGCGACGTGGTAACCAACAACAAAATAATGCAATATTTGATAACGCTGATGTTAGACGAATATACGCTAGAATAAATTCAAAGATATATCCAGAACGAGCGATAGAACGTAATTTTACAGATGACGCTAATAAAAATATTACTAGACCTTACATGTACCTGCTTGACGCAGTGCAAAAACATCAGGACGTTGGAGATGGGTCTCAGATATCAGCAAAGGAGTTTCGTACTTTATCCGATATTTTATTTTGATGTTAGTAAACAAAATGAAAGAGATGTATTTTCAACTGCTGATATTGAAATTACTTGGACATTAGGAGCAGTTCCAGTGGCACAATTGTACGTGTACGCGCTAGTGATCAGCGATAGATCTGTTACAATCGACTTTATCGAAGGCAAAATGACTGTACAAGTTTAGTTTAATCTGTAACCTTAATATAATTAAGGATGACAAAATATATTGTAAAAGAAATATATTTGACTGATGGTCAAGTTAAAACTTAGCAGCTGCTGTTGCAAAGTAGAGGCAGGTATCATTAAAAGTCGCCAGCGATAAAGTCGCCGGTAGTTTAACAAAATTAATGTTAACCAAAACACAAGTAAATAAGTATAACCGCGTCAAACCTTTTGTTTTACATTTCAGTGCCACACAAGTAACAGCAATGTCAAAACAAGGTGGTTTCTTTGGTCCGGCACTATCTGTAATGGCCAGAACGTTAATACCTAAACTTTTGCCGGTGTTAGGTACATTAGGATTAGCAGCAGTATCTGGCGCAACGAAAAAGCGGTCTCAGGCGACGGTATAAAGAAAATAGTCTAAAGATAAATATAATGCCACGACGAAAACAGCAAAAAGAAAGAACGAAAAAGAAGACGCGATCACGACGAACAACCAGAGGCGGATTTATAGGACCGTTGCTGGCGGGAGTAGCGGGAAGTCTACTGCCAAGTCTACTGGGAATAGGACGAGGACTAACATTGCCGGGCACACGCCTGCGTTAAGTAACTTTGATATACTTGATAAGCTAAAACAAGTAAAAAATTTCCATGGAGTTTATTCCAAAGATGAACTTGACGCGATTCCGCCGCGAGCGTCGCTGGGATCATGTGTGATAAATATACAAGATTTCAATGACGGATCTGGCACACATTGGGTAGCTGTTTGTAATAACAATTATTTTGACTCGTTTGAACTTCCACCAAGTGACGCAATAAAAAAAATATATGTCTCGAAAACATAAAATAATAAATTATTCGTCTAATCAAATTCAGCCTGTTGGAACTTCTGTTTGTGGGTATTATTGCGTGATGTTCATAAAACAAATGTCCCAATCGTCTGATTTTTTAAAATTTATTTTGCAATTTGACAAGCATCCTTCTCACGCCAATGATGAGATTGCAATTAATTTTATCTAAACTTACAAATATATAATGTCAACATATTGTCTCAAATGTAAAACTAAAACAGAAAATAGCAATGAAACAACAGAAAAAAAACAAAGGACAACAGGACGATGCTGAAAAGTATTTGCGCAATCTTTGAAAAAAGAAAAAGTATGTTTTTGAGGAAAACTCCAACGCCAACAGTACCATTGTTGGGAGCTGGTTGCTCTGACGTTATTTTAGTAGACGACTAATAAATAATGAGATGCGAGTGCGATTGTGATAGAGATCTCTGTCTTGAGCAAAATAAAATTGTTACATAATGTCAACAATGCAACAACAGAGAAATAATTGGAACAGGCATAGACATACATAAATTAATTGGCAAATTACCAAAACTAAAAGGCGGTTGCCAGGCCATAAATATACTGGACCTTATAATCCGCTAGATAAACAACTTGACGAGAACGATAATCCGCTGCCAGGACAAGAGACTTACAATCAAGTTGATGAGATAGCAATGCGCCATGATATCTGCTACCGGGACAACGAACAAGATAAGCACGGCTGTGATAAGGTGATGTTAGACGAACTTCGTGATATGAAACCTGCAAACGGCCTGCTTCACAAGCTACGAGAACATGTTGATAGAAAGTTGGTGCAGGACTCGGTGAAGTATTATATGATGATCTTGCCTCGAAGACGCTAGCGTCAGAGCTACACAAACCTAAAAAAAAATGTTTCCGCGACGTAAAGTTGTCGCAAATGCCGTCGATGATATCTGGGCGATAGATTTAGTTGATGTGTCAAATCTAGCTGAATTTAACGTTAGCGACGATGATGCTCGCGTGAAATATCTTTTTAATGTTGTAGATGTTTTTAGTAAATACGCTTTTAGTGTGCCAGTTTCAAATAAGACAGGAACATCAATAACTGATGCTTTAAAACAAATAATAACAAGTACAGAAAGAAAACCAAAGAGAATCTGGACTGATCACGGAGCAGAATTTTTCAATAAAAAGTTCGAGCAGTTTTTGCTCCAAAATAATATAAAGAAATATGTCACTAGAAATGAAGGAAAAGGCGTTGTCGTCGAGCGATTTAATCGCACGCTAAACGAAAAAATTCATAAGCATTTAACAGCTAAAAATGCAAATAAATATACTGACAATTTACAGAACATTGTTGATGAATATAATAACCCGAAACACAGATCAATAAAAATGTCGCCAAATGACGCAATTAAAAATCCGATATTAGCTAACGAAAACATGTATCGAAGACATAAATTTAAAGTGGGTGATAAAGTTAGAATTTCTCTGACGAAAAAAACATTTGAGAAAGGATTTACTCCAAACTGGAGTGAAGAAGTATTTGTTGTTGATAAAGTACTTTTAACAATACCAGTTACCTATGCGCTAAAAGATTTATTAGGTGAGCCTATAACTGGTAGTTTTTATGAACAAGAACTTCAGAAAACTTCCCAAGACGTATTTGTTATTGAAAAAGTTATTAGAAAGCGCGGCGACAAAAGTTTAGTTAAATGGAGCGGATATAGTGATAAATTTAAAGCTGTGTGCCAACTAAGTCGATTTCGTCGACCCTGATTTAATCAGATAAATAATGTTATTATAAATTTGTTCGTACTTCATAAGTACAGATTTACATTTGATAGTTTTACATAACGAAATTAAATGTAATTTTCTTGTATTATCAACTGGAATCAAATTAAATATTTTAACAAAAATACAATCATATTTTATATTTCTTTGCAGGCCAATTATTTTCACATTAAGAAAAGGTTTATTAAGCTGTCAAAATATTTGTTGTTCGGCAACAGTAAAATTAAATTTTATTATTTTTTTAGCGATATGATATTTAACATTATATCGTCCAGTTGTCGGCCTGCTGTAATTTTTTCTGTCAGCAACAGCAACGCTGTCATCTTCGTCGTCATTGTTGTAAAAAATATCTTCGCTATAACCAGCAGATTTGTCTATATCGCCAGAGATTAAATCTCCTGTGGTTGTATCTATAGTTATCTTATCATCAGCTTATATATCAGCAAGTCGTTTCATTAAATCCATATTATAATACATTTTTATCTAATTATAAATAATAATGACAAGCGAAACGAAATCTCCAGAAGTAAAATATCATCAAAAAGTTAATATATTAAATTACAGAGAATTAGCTGAGGTAGTTAGAAAATGTCTGTCGGGTTATAGTGCTTATTCGGTTAATGTTATTGTGACGCAAGGTGATTCTGATAAGATACTTCTGACAGTAGCAGAAAAAATTAAACTTAATGATAATCCATTAATAACATTAAAATTTGATAAAGATGATATTCTAATGTTTGCTCACAGTTGTCTTACTAAAAACAGAATTAAGAAACATCATTAATCATCATATTTGAAACTAAATCTGTCAAATGTTGATATTGAAGTTGTTGATTTTCTTGCCCCATCTGCAACATCTTTTATTCTAGCTTTATTAATCTTATGATATTTTGCTGCAGCTGATATTGAATTAAATTTTATTTCTTCATCATTTTCAAGATTTTCTGAAATTACTGATCTCGGATCTTTAAAATTATTAACATCACTAGAATATCCTCTTCTACTATTTTCTCTTGGTGTAACTAAATCAAAATTTTCAATCTTATTCTCTGTTTTAATTTTGTTAATATGATCAATAACTAAATCATTTGGAATAGCGCCATTAAATGTTTCAAACACAAATCTGTGACTGTAATAACCAACGAAGTCTGTTTTTGTTCCTCTAACTCTTATACGTAAATATCTAGTGTTTTGTAAAGTTCCAACAACTTTTTTTGTTTTTATATTTCGAATAATTCCTTTGTCAGAGGTCTCATATAAATCAAATACTGGATGAGGTTGAAATTCGTTTTGTAATGCTAAATTTTCAATATTGTCATCGCTGGTAGAATTATTTACTCTATAGACTCTTTGTCCAGCTGGAATGTCTTCACAGAATAAACTGTAAATAAAATCTTTTCTAAACATTTCGGTCAAATCTGTATCATCACTTTTACTGAAATTATCATTCCAGCTGGGGTTGGTTTTCCTACAGATGTTTTAGATTTTATACAAATAACTGAATCTAATGCATTTGCATCATATAAGTTGTATTTTGGATGTACGTGATAAGTTTCTTGCTCTTCCGCTGTCAATCTCATATATCTCAGAATTTCTGACATTATATATACAGGGATTTATGTCTCTAATTGATTTTTACCTAATTTTCAATTAAATATAAAATATACTATATATAATGTTAAAATTGCGTGATATTGCTAAAAAGAGCATTATCAAAGCAGAAAGAATTGCCACAGCATTTTCCGGAGATGATAACAGTTACAAATTTGATAATCAAAATGTTCTACCAAATTTTAACTCTACAAATTTATTTCATCTCTTACAACCTGTTATAGCTCAAGAACTTGCAGCTCATAAAAGTATCAAACTAATAGTTCAGTATCATATGATTTTATCAAAGTTACATGTAATCGAAAAAGATTTACTTGATATAATCTTTGAAAATACAAATTTTGACAGTGAAATTTCTGAACCATATTTAACAGCTAAATCACGAAAAATATTAATTGGAACAAATATTGCCACAGTCGCCGACGAAATACACCAAGAAATAAATAAACAATTGGAGGAATTTACTTCATCAGGATCGGGTTGGAAATTTGAAATGATAAAAGAAGTTTTAATTCACACAGCAAGATATAACGTACTTCGCGGCAGCGGCGTTAATAGCGCTGGGTACGTTGATCTCCCTCAAAAAATTAAAAACAAAAAATGTTGTATAAATGTCAAAAACAACGACGATCAATGTTTTCGTTGGGCAATTTTGTCGAAGAGACATCCTCAGAGTGACAACAGCGATAGAATTGAAAAGTATTTGCCATACAAAGACGAACTAGATTTTAACGGAATAACTTTTCCAGTGGCAGAAAATCAGATACCAAAGTTTGAAAACAAAACAATATTTCAGTAAATGTTTTCGGACTAGATGAGCGAGAAAATGTTTATCCAAGGTATATTTCAGAGACTGCTACACAAAAGACAACAAATTTATTATTTTATCGAGGACATTATTGTTGGATAAAAAACTTTAACGGCTTAGTTGGCGGACAGTATAATAGAAATAAAAACAAAAAATATTTTTGCTATAGTTGTTTGCAAGGTTTTTCTAGCGATGGAAAACTGCAAGAACATCTCAAATACTGTGTCAACGTTCAAAGAATAACTATGCCGAGCGAAAAAGAAAAAGTATTAAAATTTAAAAATTATGATCATAAGCTAAATATACCTTTCGTTATTTATGCGGATTTTTAGTGCCTACTCGTTCCAGTGGCTGGCGCTGAAAATAATCCTAATAAATCAAGTACAAGAAAAATATAGCAACATGTTCCTTGCGGAGTAGCTTATAGAGTAGTTTGTTGCGTTGACGATAAGTTTTCGTGTCCGGTTAAGTTATATAGATGTAAAGATAGTGAATCTGAAAGTCCAGCAATTTGGCTGCTAAAAAATCTTATAGATGATGTTAATAAAATTTCTAACAAATTATTTAAGACAGCTTCAATGAAAATAACATCCAAGCAACAAATTGAATTTAACGAAGCAGTTGATTGTCATATCTGCGAGAAGTTGTTGGGCGATGATAAAGTTCGTGATCATTGCCATTTAACTGGGCAATACAGAGGGGCAGCTCATAATAATTGTAATTTAAAATTTGATGCACCAAAGTTTATACCTGTCGTTTTACATAACTTTAGCGGCTACGATAGTCATATCATTGTAGAAGCTTTTGGTGATGACGAGGTTAAATCTAAACTAAAACTAAATAATAAGATAAAATGTATACCAAATAATTTTGAAAAATATATGTCAGTTACTCTCGGAAAATTACGTTTCATTGACAGTCTGCAATTTATGGCAGCATCATTAGATGAGCTTGTAAAACGTTGTAGCACTTTTAATAATCTGTGAAGTTGTTTTGGAGATAAATTTAACCTGTTAACAAAAAAAGGTATATTTCCATATGAGTATCTCGACGACTGGAGCAGATTTGATGAAACTTCTCTGCCCGGCAAAGACAAATTTTACTTGCAGCTAAAAGGCGAAGGTGTGTCAGACGACGAGTACAAATATGCACAAGAAATTTGGAATAAATTTAGTTGTCAAACATTTGATGATTATCATGACATATATTTGAAAACAGATGTATTACTACTAGCAGATGTTTTTGAAAGTTTTCGTCAAGTTAGTCATAAAAAATTATGGACTAGATCCCTGCTGGTATTATTTTGCTCCCGTGCTGTCGTGGGACGCTCTGCTAAAAAATAGCAAAATAGAATTAGATCTCTTGATAGATGTCGATATGTTTAATTTTATTGAGAAAGGTATCAGAGGCGGAATTAGCGTCATAACAAAAAAATATGCAGCAGCTAATAATAAATATCTAAAAAATTATGATAAAAATCTCCCATCCAATCATATTATTTATCTAGATTGCGTTAATTTGTATGGGTATGCAATGTTAGAGCCAATGCCTTGCGGCGGATTTCATTGGATAACTCCAGATCAATTTTTTTAAAGAAACTGAAAAAAATTTACCCAGAAAAATTAATAATAATTTTTCTGATCTCTCATACTTTGTTGAAGTTGATCTAGATTATCCAAGTTCGTTACATGATCTACATAACGACTACCCATCTTGTGCAGAATCGATGATGATAGATTATAGTTTACTATCACATGAACAACGAGCAACGACAACAGCAAAAAATTAAATTGTTAATAAGCTAGTTCCAAATTTGCTAAATAAAAGAAATTACGTGATACATTACAAAAATTTAAAACAAGCAGTAGATGCTGGACTAATTCTGAGAAAAGTCCATCGCGTACTAAAATTTAATCAGTCTAGGTGGATGTCAGATTATATTGAATTAAATACCAAACGTCGTGCTGTGCCATGACCGACTTTGAGAAAAACTTTTTCAAGTTAATGAATAACTCGGTGTTCGGTAAGACAATGGAAAATATTTGAAAAAGGGTTTCTGTCGAAATTGTAAACGACATAAATCGCAGAAGTAAATTAGTTAACGATGACGGTTTTGTCAGTATGAAAATATTTAATGAAAATCTTGTTGCAATACAACGACGAAAGACAAATTTAAAGTTAAATAAACCAATATATGTTGATGCAGCTGTACTTGATATATCAAAGTGGCTGATGTACGACTTTCACTATAATTTTACCAAAAAACAGTGGCCAGATTCGGAGTTGCTATTTACTGGTACAGATTCGCTAGTTTATAATATAAAATGTCTATCAAGATATTTATAATTGCCGTGACCTGTTTGATTTATCAGATTATCCGACAAGTAGTGGATTTCATGATGATGCAAATAAAAAAGTTATTGGCAAAATGAAAGACGAATTCATGTTTGTGCCGGTGAGAGAGTTTGTTGGACTTCGAAGTAAAATGTATGCCGTAATTCTCGACGATAATAAACTGACAAAGAAAGCGAAGGTATTCCTCGTGGGTATGTTAAAAAAATGTATGAAATTTAACGATTTTAAATCATCGTTAAACAATAATGTTAGCTATATAAAAACAAATATTATCAAATCAAATCTTCACAAACTTGAAACTGATGCAATAAGAAAACGTGGACTAAGCAATTTTGATGATAAAAGATATTGCAAAGATGGAATTAATATTCTAGTACTTGGTCATTACACCAGTATCTTTAATCAATTTTGGCAAAACGTTACACGATTTAGTTAGTAGCAGCTTATATATTTATGTTTTGAAAGGGAGATAATACTGTCTTCCGGATAACATAAATCGTATTTGGATTATCGGACATAGTACAGTGTCAAGTTAACATACATACAAATCTGATGTAACAATTTTGCTTTCTATCGTTCAAAATCAACTGATAGACCTTAGAATTACTGTATACATATGTCTAATTTCGACTTAGGAAGATTAGATAGCCAGCGAAATTTCCAACTATGAAACAGATGTTCTATATTGATTTCACTTGGATGCACGGAATCTTCACATTATGTATAAGGCCTGGTAAAAACCCACTATCGATTTTTCAGACCGCAGAGTCTCTGCCTATAATATACACAGCCGCTGTGTTAAAGCTTAGCACAGGATTTCGTTTTTCTGTACAAATAGACGGTAATATATTTTATATATGTAAGATTTCAGATTCCTCGATTTATTTATAATAACGTTCTTCAGAATCAGAAAATGTAATGCTATTCAAAATCAGGTAACTGGTAAGTATATAATAATTTGTGAACATGCATATATAAGATCGGTTTGTGGTCTAGTGCTAAAGCGTTAGATTCTCGTACTCAAGGTCTGTGGTTCGATTCCCATGATTGACATAGTCAATGGAGGCGATTTCGATGCCATTTTCTTAAGATAATTCGGGGTGTGGAGAAATCCTCGATATCCAACAAATAAAATACGCTCTCCCGCCATGTCACCACGTGGTGGGTGTACTTTTGCACTGTCCTCGGGGTGATCATGGGGAGAGTGTACAAAATCTGTTGGACGTAGATAAGGCTCCCCCGTTTGTTTGTGCCGTCCCTTAGGATAAGTTTATGTGTTTGTGCCGTCCAAAACTAAACAGCAGGGTGATGTGAGCTCGTGACCTTGTGACCTCATTGAAGGGTACCCCACAGAAGGACATTCCCCAGACTAAAACAAACCTCATTAGGTGCCTGTAGGCCACAAGAAAGGCCTTGAAATAGACAGCCCTCTGAGGTCCTAAAGTTTCGTTTCGGATATTTAGGAATTCGCCGGGGGGTATGTCTTAACCAAAATGAAGAGTGCCCGTGGGCCACAAAAAAAGGCCTTACATGAAATAGACAGCCCTCTGAGTTTCTAAAGTTTCGTCTCGTATATTTAGAAATTCACCGGGGGGCGGGGTATGTGTGAAAGGGACTCTTAGGACCTCATGAGGCTTTTCTGACAGACCTCGTGGAATGGTAGACCGATCGTCATCCAGCTGTTTATTTTTTGACTTGTATCATTATCAAAAAGTACGTCAGCTATATTGTCCGGATCATCTGCCACGTTCAGTTGCGAATAACCATACCGATCCATAAATAGTAACCAATATTTTTGATACAGTAGCTTATTATACCAGTATATTTGACTGAATTAAATCTTTTACAAAATTTGTTTTTCAGATGTCAGATTGATGGCGGATAATGTGAAATAAATCTAGAGGTCTGGGAAACCTCTCTCCAAAACTGGGAGGGAGATTGGGGTTTCTGGTCTAGAATCCTCTTTTGGTTCAGGATCATCATATTCAACTACTACTGTATGATAACAGCGCTTTTGCATTTTTTTTCTTTCTGATTCAGACTAAAGATTTCTAACCCACCCCAATGACTTTGTGTTCACATCACTTGCATGCATGCGAACCCGCGAACGTTACCAACAGGTGCCCCTGCACGAAGAAAGTCATTCGAGGTGGAAGACTTCAACCTATAGCAATAACCAACCAAACCGAATTTATCATACTGGTATTGTCAAGCACTCGATTGGGAAATCAAACGAGTGATGATTATGGAGCCTGCTATAATTGCACTGGCATACAAGCAAACATTTACTCAGTTTTAACTGCCTGTAAATTAGAGTCCGGTTTCGTATCTGTGCTCAGAGTCGACGGCGGTTTTCTTTTTCGACAGCTCGATGATTCTGTGGTCAGCTATGCTAATCACCTGTGCACTTTTAAGATGAGAGGATTAATTCTATCAAAAACATTGTCAAGAAAACCGAAAATAAGTTGGCCATTTGCTAAGGTTACTGCGCCGGTCTTTTCCCTCTGTTTCTCTGGCTAATATTCCTTGAATTTAGTTCCATGAAGTTACTACGCGTAGTTGTGGCAACTCTATGATCTTTGCATCCATACATTGTTTCACCGAAGCCTCGGCTACATCAATGTAATTGTTGATAAATGCAATCGATTCTCCCGCTATCACTGATTTTGGCCAGATTCTTTGCAACGGAGCTCGCAACTTCAAAACAACATCTTGAATTTCCACGTTAACTGTTCACAGTTTTCCAGTTCGATCATAAATCACAAGCGTGCCCTGATCTACGTCAACAACAACCCGACTGGTAATCTCGGTCAAATCCGCTTTGGCAACAACTGCTGAGATGCACATCAGCGCCTTGTCTGGTTGATAGCGTCCGTAAATATTAATAATCATTTCGTATGCACTTAAGCGTACTTTATAGTGATAATGTAAAATCATCAAGCGCTCGTTGTGCTGGTGAACGTTCGAGTCGAGTGCACACAACACTTTAACAACAAAAACATACTGACCCGTCCAGCAGAATTTGCAACTGCAGAGTGGAATAAAACATGGTTGTTGTCCTCCGCCTCGGGTTAAATAATCAACAACTTTAAGTGGCGGTGCTCCCACGTATGCTGCCCAATGAGTCTCAGGTCCTGCTGATGAATCCACATTAATAATACCAGTTTCCCTTGTGCGGGGGATCATCGATGCAGATTCATTACGCATAAAGACAACTCGGAAATCATTGACTGACTTTGTCATGGCGAATAAGTCAAGATTATTCAATGGCGTGGCATTTTGTGAGTTGTACCGGATAGTCGAATGAGGGTCCTTAACGCGCCCACTGACCGCTTATTTTTGAGCCATTCCAGATGTAGATCCGACAGCCCCTAACACAACTGCTTTTGTCACCGCAGGAGCCTTAGCCGCTTACAATACTGGAATGGCTGCGAAGAATGGAAATATTCAACCGGTCTTTTGCGTTCGATCGCCTCTCACTTTAACAACTGAAATGTTATTTCGTTTTGCCACATTAAGCTGATTAAATTTTGTTAGGTCAATCACACAGGGACATTTCCAATTAACTTTGTAGGTGAAAGTTTCAATCTGACTCCGCAATGGTTTTGTATTGTGCTCTGTGTTTTCGCTAGCTGCTTTAGGTTAAGGCCAATCTTAACTTCGTCATAGGACATTATCATTTGCAAACGCAACAGTTTAATTACTATGTTACAAGTTTGAGGAAACTCAATGAATTGTCTGTAGGCGCGTCAAGGACCCTCATTCGACCACCCGCGCCCTTCAACAACAGAAGCTATCGGAGAGGATCACAACAATGCATCTGTAATTTGGAACAGTAGGGGAGCCATGCCAGATCATTTACAAGTGCATGAAAGTACATGTCGACCATGGACTGTCTAAACAACTCCGAATGTTCAAAGAAAAGTAATAAATCGGATACAACGTATGCAAGACGTGCTGGGAAATCTGCAGACAAGTGTCAATGTTTTGATGCCGGTCCATGTAAGAAAACAGCGTGTGAATTACACGTTCGACTTGATTGTCTGTGAAGTTAAGTAAAACTTCTTCTATGGGCTCCTGCTGACCGTTAAACCTAAAAGAAACTGTAGGCACTCCTAGCTGATCAAATATCATTGCATTACGGTCTCATGGTCAGCCCGAGTTTCATTTTGAAACTCCACGCACACGTAATTTTGTGCACTGAGGCCATGATGGATGCTTATTTACCATGCAAACTGTCCCTGAACAATGTTTAGTTTCGAGTCTGTGGTGTGCACGAGAAATGACAGCTTTGACGCGGGCCCAGAACTCATAAACGACAACAAACGTGATTCTGTGGCCAGGCATCCACAATGTTAATACCAACAGCACAATTTTACCATTAGCGACACCAACAGCAGCACGCCATATTGCATCGTCAGGCTATCATTACAATTTAACACGATTGCGTTTGGTTCCAAAATAACTTTGCGAATATCTCTGCATAAACCATTTATATGACTGAGATAAATCTTTAAAAAGCTAAGGTTTAAGTTTTTCTTGGACTAAGACTTGTGCATAAATAGCGTTGGTGTGTAGTTGAGGTTGCCTAATAGCATACGGTTTATGGTCAGTATGATTGGATGAGTCCTTATAAAAACATTACAGACGGGCCAACAGATCTGGCATAATCATCGCTGTATCTGGCGAGTCGGATCATCGTCGTGGTAATGGCAACATTGTCAAGAATTCCTTGAATTTCCTTTCCACCAATGGAATAAGGTACATTGTCAAACAATGCCCTGATGCCATTGTTAGCAAATCCAACCTTGGCATCGGCACCGTAATACGTGTCTGTGAATTGTTGATTGTGATGTGGTGTTATGATTGGTTGGGGTGGGGTGCTCGCAATATTTTATTTAAACTATTATGGAAGTCCCACCCAGGCTCGATTTTGGTTGGAAGTTAAATTAGAGAAAGATCGATATACAGCTCCGAGCCCCCAGTCTGCAATGCCGACGGTTAAATGGTTAAATATACAAAGAAGGGTGAAATTCAATGAATAACAATTTAATAACAATTCGGTAGTTAAATGATTCAAATTTCCCAATTACACTCCTTCCGTTCGACCCTTTAATAAGCCTATTGCAACACTTGATTAGTAGTGTGAGATAGATTTCCACCTGTCCTTATATTCTACTCATCTGTGGTTTTCTTCTCTCCTATTCTCCCGATTCCTTCTCCTCTTCCTCCCCGACTTTCTCCAAATTTCTTCTTCTCCTCCTCCTCCTCCTCGACTTCTCTATACTCATTCTCCTCCTCCTCCACTTTCTCCTCCAGACCCTTTTCCTCCTCCTCCACTTTCTATCCACCTTCGCTGTACCGATTAGACTTTTGTCAACTCCGACTGTTCGCTAGTCTCACATCTGTCTCCCCTCTTGGAGACTCGGGACTCAACTGAACCGGAAGTTCTGTCCCCTAAAAAGCTTCCTTTTCGAAGCTTTTCTTTCTTTAGAATCTACCTGTCTAAGTTTTACCGCCAAATTACGAGTGGCTTCTGGGAGTAACCCTATTTCACAGCAATCTGTCTAGACGTCTACTAACCTTTTGCTTGCGAGTTATGAAGATATAATTCAGATCAAAATTGTAATCACACCCTCTATCTAAATTCCGATTGGATATTGCTGTGACCCGATCCAATCAAACTTAGCGAACTATGTCCTTCTCGCTGTCTGTCCACGTGGGGATGGATGAGAACACTCCCCGTTCACCCCGCGGGCTTCCCTTTGATCCTAACCTAACCTCTTAACACGTAGGTGCGATGACTACAAGAAGCTGTCAAATTATGCGAGCGGTCGCCTTCGCCAATACTAGCCTGCGCCAATCTTTAGACATCAAACACATGGCCGTAATATCCTAGTTTATACACAACCCCACAGCTGGGCTTAGTAAACGTGACAGTGTTCTGTACTTTTAATTATGTTATTTAATTGTCTGAGGTCCTTAACTGGTTAGGAATAAAACTCAGAATCTTTGGTGCTGTGATCTACCATCATAGGCCACCCATGTCTCACGGTGTGTGTGTGTGTGTGTGTGTGTGTGTGTTGGACTTTTGACGTTATACATCATTGGTTTTCTCTAATACATTATCATGTTACAGTTGTCACGGATCACTTAAGACACACGTGTGTATCGTTCTGTGACAGAGATCACGTCTGTTTTTTTGTGTCGGCCATGGGAAAACATTATCCTGAAATTGTCTTAATGTTCAAGCACCATATCATCGTACACGACAAGATTATCCTTTAGTTATATAAAATCGAGCCCAAGTTAACCATCACAAAATCATATTCAGTACGATTTCCCTGATTCGGCCGGACCAATGATCAACATATAAACTGAGTCTGGAAACAATATACCGTTCTTGGGTAGTTTGAACTTTGCCTGCGCAGAGAAGTCAATGACGGTAAAAGCAAAAGCTTTTTCTCTTTCATGCTACCATGTTACATATCAACTATTGTAGAACACAAGCATGTCTTCATATTGTGTATAATGCTGCATGAAAACAGGTACAGTAAATCAAACGCGGGTTGAGACACGTAATGGTAGAATGTAACTTGAAAAGTTAGAAAGCGCGGCAAAGGGGTTGATCCAAAATGGTTAGTTAAACAAGGACTTGGTAAATTCACCTACGCGCGCCGATGAATATTTCCTCTCAATGGTTTGATGTCGGAACGAGGTCCACAAGGCTGATCTTTTATTTCTTTCACATGATCGCAGATGTACAAGTAAGCGTAACTATTTTAGACCTTGCCAGCAGATACAAGGAAGCGGAGCAGTTGACGTCCAAAGATTCAGCAAGTGTCTAAAATTCACTCAAATGTATTTATGCAATTCAGCGCTAACATCGCCACCGCTATTGCAAGTACACCCGGGTAAAACAAAGTCTGATCCGTTGCTGAGTTGCTAACAAACATAAGATGCGGAATAGTGTTGGACGTATTAATATATATCACTACCAGACTATTGTGGAACAATTTAACTGTACACTTGCAGAATGAATAGTCAGAAATCAGTACAAGAAGGAATTACTGATGAGATCTCGGACCCGAGCATGCCAATGGGTAACACAACTTTCATCAGCCATACAAGCGCTAAATAATAAAACCACACGCACGATTGGAATTTAAAACCGCTGAAACAATTCGCCAGAAGGCTCACCGTGACATAAAAATTTATTTCGCAGCCACCACTTTTAGACGCAATCGGAAACAAATGTGTTCACTATCTTTTATACATCGATTATTTAGAAGGTGTACTACGTCGTGCTACTGACCAGGAATAGGTCCGTCGATGTATTTATAATCTCGAGACTCCGAGGCTGTCAGCAAATTACCATTTAGAACAGGTCAAATATGGAATGACGGGAGGCTGCGGAGCTTATGTGCGAGAGGAATAGCAAGTCGTTCCCGCGGACGCAAAACAAACCGCGAAGATTTAGTTTGGAATCGGCCAGTGTCCGTATGATTAAGTAGTGATTCCATCAGGTAAATCTATGGCAACTTTAATACTCATCCGATGCTTCTTTTAACCATAGGTTTAAAAGGGGAAATGTGCACTTAATATTCCGTGCATCTATCAACAGTCCATACTGATCCTACACTGGTGAATTTTTCCAAACTCTCAAGAATCCTTGCTGTCGATTTTATAATTAATGATATCTGTGTCTTTGTGGTTCAGGATCACACGAGCACTGCTATGAATACTCGGAGTTGTGATTTTAAATGCTGTTACGGTTAAATGACAAAATCAACTGCACATGGAGAACAATATATATATATATATATATATATATA